>PHNY01185511.1:313-11853 GCA_003724115.2 Anethum foeniculum | reverse complement strand
TTGCTAATTTTTACTAATTCATTTATTACTTTTTGTTACAGTTGGTATTCAATATTTTTTATCTTCTTCAGTCCCATTTAAGGTTGTAATTTGGTCAGAGCGGGCCGAGTTTCGAGCCGGGTGTAATTCGAGCCCAAGGTAATCGAGTCGAGCCGAACCGACTCGTTTAAATAATCGAGCCTAAACCTCTACCCGAGCTCGACTCGTTTAATTTCACGAGTCGAGTCGAGCCGGCTCATTTAGCTAAACGAGCCTGTTTTAACGAGTCGCGCGAGCCGGCTCATTTAATTTTACACTTAATCGAGCCTAAAACTTTACCCGAATTACGCCCGGCTAATTTTTTTCCAGGAACACAAATGCATTCTTCTTCTCACATTATCAAATATCACGTAACACAACTTATATAAAATATTGATCAAATAACAACACATGAATAACATACACACGCAATAAGAGAGGTTATCATACCTGTTATTGCCTGACGATGAGCCTGTATGACCTATTCTACTAAACCTTAAGAGGTCTTTATATAGGCACGTAAAACCCTAATCTTAATTAGGAAATTATAAAATTTCCTCCTAAAATAATTTGAACCTCTCCAAGTAATTTCTAAAATTAAACTATTTATACAAACAAATACCTAATTAAAAAGATTTCGATTTCTTAAAATATTCTCACACTTCTTTCCACAAATTACAAATCTTATCTCAAATTAATTAGTCTACACAAAAAGTTTCTATAATTCTAAATAAAATATTTATCTAAGTACCTAATTAATAAATTAATAAAAATCATGGATTTCACATTAATGTACTCCCCTTTGCTGACACACTTCTGATGATTGTCTCTCCAGGCCTTGAGCAGCAGAAAACACTCAAATCCTTTGAAATTAAGCCTAAAGCAATCAACCATTCCTTGGATCTTACTTTGATTAGATTAATGGTCGTGCTATATTTTCTCTTGATCCCCTTGAAAACTTCTTCATTTCTTACCAACCATAAAGTCCATAATGTAGCTATAATAGTTGATTTCCAGGCCTCTCTCACTTCTACATCCTTAAAGATTAATGTTGTTCCCCAAATTTTCTTATTGTTTTCAAATATAACAGTCTGAACTAGATCCCTCCATTTTGACAAACTTTCCAAATCTCCTTAGCTAAAGTGCATTTGAAGAACAAGTGAAATACATCTTCCATCTCAGTTCAACTTAACATTCCCTAACTCCAAAATTGTTTCCCAAGTTGTTATGAAGAAAACCCCTTGTAGGCAGAATACCTCTATGGTACTTCCATAAGAAAAATTTAACTTTATGAGGTACCTTGAGATGCCAAATGAATTTCCAATTTTCTTTGCCTTCCATTGAACCTTCTTGTAGAATCAGCAAACCTTCCTTTGCAGTATAGCCATCTTTACCATAATCCCATAATGATATATCCTCTGAACATCCAATCTTCAATGAAACCATCAAGTTTTCTAGAGCCCTTGATTCCTCTAATTCCCAACTCCTCAACTCCCTTCTCTAGAAATCATTACTTTCATGATCATAGCAATCCCAAATATCTAGAAAAGAGCTCACTGAAATCTCTTTCCATTTAGTCAACTGATATAGCCTCTTGAAAACAACCATTAGCTTTCCCTTATCACTCCAAATATCTTCCGAAAATAAAGCTTTGGAACCACATTTTATCATCCATTTGAAGTTGTGCTCCAGTAGCTTCCCATCAAAAGCAGCTTCTTCTATAGAGTCCTTAACTTCTCACAAAATCAGATATTTTTTTCCATCCAAAATTGTTTTCAAAACCTTTACACTTAGGACAATTGTACTTCTTATTCAGCCATTTGTGTCAACCCTTTCTTCTGTCTCTAAACCACTTATGTGCCCATTTTCCCATTAAAGCCAAATTTTTATGCTCTATGGATTGCATACCTAACCCTCCATTTTCTTTAGGAGTCACTATTTTCTTCCAGGAACACAAATGCATTCTTCTCCTTGTCTCTCCATTCGCCAAATTACTTAACCAAAAGAAATCCCTTCTAATTTTTTTCATCAAATTTATAACTCCTCTTGGAACTCTGCATAGGCTAAACCAGTAAGTAGGCAGACTGTCTAGCACAGATTTGATTAGAACCAACCTACCTGATTCATTTAATGACTCCGCCTTCCATGATGCCAACTATCCTCTCATTTTCTATAATAATGGCATCCAATATAATTTCTTATTATTTGAATGCCCAATCGAATCCCCTAGATAAGTCATAGGACAGCAGTCCATTTTGCAGCCTAAAATCTTTGATCCCTCCTTCAATAGAATATCCTCCCTCAAGCAAGAATAAATATTGCTCTTGTGAAAGTTTATCTTTAAACCCAATAGTATCTGAAAACATTGTAGCACCCTTTTTAATCCCCTAACAGAACAAAGGTCCCTTCTCAAGAAAATTACTATGTCATCGGTAAATTGTCGATGTATAATTTGGTCATGCTTCCCTATCCTTATTTCTTCAAAAATTCCCAGTTCCCTTGCTTTATTCAGCATTACACTTAGTACATAACCCACTAAATTAAAAGGAAGAGGTGATAGAGGATCACCTTGTCTCAATCCTCATTTAGGTGAAATTCCTTAGAGGGGGATCCATTTATTAGCACTGATATTCTAATAGACTCATACAACCAACTTACCCAATTGATCCAATTCTCTCCAAAACACATAATCCTCATTACCTGCCTAAGAAAATTCCAGTCGACAGTATCAAAGGCTTTCTCCAAATCCAGTTTCAGGATAAACCCCTCTTTCTTCTCATCTTTTAGATTGTGATGCACCTCCTTCACTATTAATATACTTTCAGCCGCTTGCCTACCCTTAATAAACCCATTTTGATGATCATCCACAGTAGTGCTCATAAAAGGTGACATCCTATTTGTTAATACTTTCGTGAAAATTTTGATAGTGTTGTTAATTAGACTGGTAGGTATGAAATCCTTCACCTCTTGTGGTCTCAGAACTTTAGGTACGAGAGCAGTGAATGATGAGTTAAAACCTGCAGCCATTTACCTGTTCTACAGAAATTCTGGAAACATTCAAGCATTTTTCCTTTCAAGTGAGGCCACATTGATTTTATGGCCCTCATGTTAAGCCCATATGGCCCCGGAGCATTGTCTAGAGAGCTCTGGCCAAGTACCAAATCCAACTCTTCTAAGATAATGTCACTTTTCAGGTACCTTTTCATTCCTGAATCAACCCGAGTGTTGATCAACTTTCCCAAACCGAGTATAACATCCTCTGATAATTTCCCAAGAAACCCTTCATAATGATTAAAAATTACACAGTGGGTTTTTTTAAGATTTTCCCATTTCATCTTAATAGAGTGATGAAGTTACAACTCCTACTCTTTTGAATTGATTGATGAAATTTTTTTGAGGTATCTGTCTCCTTTTACTATCCAGTCTACTCTTAATTTCTGCCTTAACATCGAGTCTTTTTTGCTGTAACATTTCTCCAATTCCTCCATGCATGAAATAAGACTCTGCGGATCTATATCAGCTTCATCTAAGATATTCAGCCCTTTTTCTAATTCTAAGATTTTCAACTCCAGCTTCTCCTTCGCTTTTTTACTCCATGCCTTCAATGAATTTTTGACCTCCAAAAGTAAATTCTGTAAGAACACTTCCTTCCTACCCTCCATTCTTTCCCATAATTTTCATAGCTCTTGCTGAAAATTGTCTTCAGTCCACCACTAATTGAAGACCCTGAAAGATTTTGGTCCCCAATTTGCACTCTCAATGCATAAAAAAAGCGGTCTGTGGTCAGAGTGTTTTCTAGACAAGGTCTTGACTACCCAATGACCCATAGAAAACTAGTCTGCATTGACCATCACTCTGTCTAATCTGCTTTTCTTACCCTGAGTATCAAACCATGTAAATTTTGAGTCTATTTCCAAGTCTATCAAATTCTGATCTTCAATAAACCCATTAAACATCCTTGAGTCTTTTTTTCCTGTACTTACAATTACGTCTTTCCTCTTCATTCCTGACACAATTGAAATCCCCAACCAAGCACATCGCTTCATTAGCTGTGGACCTTTTTATTTCTTTCAAGTCCTCCCAAAGAGCTAATTTCTCCTTGCTATCCAACGGACTATATATGTTAACAATATGAAATGTAGCATTAGAATTTATTTCCCTCGTCTACAACCAAATTCAAGATAGCTTGTGCAAAACTAATGCATTTGAAGATGCTCAAATCCAAGGTGCATAAAAGACCCCCAAAATTTTCTACTGAATTCTGCCAAATCCACCCATGATCACTAACCTTCCACAGAGAAATTTTTAAACAAAAATTTCAAGCATCAAATTTTATTTCTTGAAGACATATAATATTTGATTTTGACTGAATAATCAGGTCTATTATATTTCTTCTAGACACTGAATTATTCACTCCTCTGCAATTCTAGGACAATACTCTTACTACTGACATTTTGAAATAACAACAATTTACTATTGGTTTGAGGCCCTTTTCTATGAGCTTTCTGCTCCAACTGAGTTACCATTGCCTTCAACGCCTTTTCCTTTGAGCTCTGTGTAACTAAACCCATTAGTTCTGCAGACTCAATTATTTTTCTGCCTCCTGAACTCTTTCGTCACTTTCATTTTCCCATTTTTCCTGAATAGGCTGCAACAATTCCTGTTTCAACTTCTTATTGTACAGCACAGTTGTCAAGATTCTTTTACTTGCATTCTTTTTGAAAAGACTCGTCTTTAATCCAAAATTAAATGGATTTTTTGTTCCCCTAACCTTTTTCCCTAGTCTTCCTCTCTTTGCTCCCATTTTTAGTTTCTTCAAATTAATACATAAGGAAACTTGAGGGCTACCTTGAGCACATT
This sequence comes from Anethum foeniculum, assembly GCA_003724115.2. Lineage (NCBI taxonomy): Eukaryota > Viridiplantae > Streptophyta > Magnoliopsida > Apiales > Apiaceae > Anethum > Anethum foeniculum. The sequence goes on along the minus strand of PHNY01185511.1, from coordinate 6,975 downwards.
CAACTCTTTCTTCTTCTGTACTTAAACCACCAGTTTCACAATTAGATTTTTCTTCCACACCAATTGGATCTTCTTCTAAAAAACTAACCTTCTCCTCTCTAACTTTAGTCTCAACTCCCTTTTTGTCTATCCCAGGAGCCTCACTCTTATTCCCACCTTGATTAGTTACTCTTGAAGATTGAGACTTTAACTATGTTTCCTTATCTGCATCTTCCTTTCCCCTTTTCTGGACACCCTTATCTAATTCTTTCTGCCTATCTGTTTCTTCCCCTACTGACCCATTTGGATCATTTTACCTTTCTACTTCAAAAATCTTATCTTTCTCTCCATTCCTAGCACTTGAACTTTTAAACTGCTCATTTGACATGTTATGAGTTTCTTCCATTGATTTTAACATTGCCCTTTAATCTTTTTGGGTCAGCCACCTCCTTAAACAAATTGCAATACAGATTCCCCTTAATATTAACCATTATTATCTCATGTTTGGCCTCATAATTGCTAGTGGACATACATATCAACGGATTAAATAACGTATTAGCGTTGTCCTTTTGATATATCCAATCTAACCATGTCCACTATTTTGTCGAAAAAGCATTTAGAGTCTGTTCCAACCCGGGATTCATTGGTAACCCTATACACTCAGTCCATACGACCCTTTCCATGAATAGATCATTTTCCTTAAAATTTCTCACATTCTTAAAATAATTATTCATAGCAGTCAACTCCTTACACTCCAACTCTCCCCAGATTCCAATTTTAATAGGAATTGCCTTGCATTTTAACCCACTACCTTAATATGACCAAAATTTTCCACACTAAACATCTCTTGCAACATTTCTGTGTCTATCTCAGTCTTAGAGGAACCCACTTTTGTCTGAAAAAAGGCCCTTTTCTATGTCTTCATCAATGTCAGCTTATACGTATTCAAACATGTTTATGATCAAAGGATCCACATTCTCAACTACCTTCATTGTTGTGACATGTACCTTTTCTTTCACTGTTTCATTCTTTTCTAAAAAAACTTTTTTCATTCACTTGACCTTTTCTCAATCCATTGTTAATAACCATTCTTATTCTCTCCGCCCACACCCATTTACTCTTCTCATTTAGGATCAATTTTCCAGCTTAATCGTTTTGACAAACCTATATCTTACATTATTTTTGTCTCTCTTCCTTGGAAGCACAATATCCAGTATCTTTCCATAACCTTTGAAAAGCGCCCATACATCTCTTGCTAAAAAATTGATAGGAATGTCATGTAAAAAAATAGTAAAAATTACCATTATCCTTGTTATTTGTTTCTTTTCTTCTTGACTTAACCACTTGTCATTCCTCCCTTTGCTCACCTCCCTCAATCCTCCTTACAGTCGATGTCACTCCCGTGTTCAATACCTCAGCGTAAATCTTCTCAAAATTTCCTTTCACTTTACTTCCCTTCATTTCATTTCATACAAACACTTTTTTGTTCTTCAAACTCTTCCAATGTATTTGATTTAGCGCATCTGTGACCGCTTGCTTAACCACTTTGACAAACTCATCAAAAGTTTTCTTGTCCACCAGTTCCTTATGAGCCCAAATGAAATCTTTTTTCTCTGTGTCTACCTTCTTTGCTCCTTTGTTACCCCCTTTTCTCGCTTCCGATCTTCTTCCATTGGATTTTTCGTTTGAAATTTGAAATCCACTACCGTTACCTCCTTTCTCTCTCCTCATCTCTCTGCTCTCAGTCTTTGAAATGTATGATGAACTCACTTATTATATAGTTGAATACTGTTTAATATAAACAGTTAATCGAATTTGATTTTGAATAATCGGATCGGTTTTGGATTAAATTATTTAATATATTTTAATATATTGATGACAATGTGAATACTCGAATCATTTTCGAATCAGATCAATTTGGATCGGATCAATTTAATTTCCATATTTCTTTAATATTCAGCTTGTCTGATCATCTTTTTGTGTATTTCAATATGTAGTCGTCCTAAAAATTGTCCCAAATTAATTGTTGATGTCTTTTTTAATACAAATTTAAGGATTTATATTCAAAATTATTCTTCTTTTTTTTTATTAGGAGATACATTTTCGTAATTGAATTGTATCAAAATACAATACCCATAAAATGAGCTTTTTCTTTTATTAAAGAAATTTTATTATTTAACCGATGAACATGATATTTCCGAAAATTTAGATTAAAAAAAAAAAAAAAATCTTCAAGTCTAGAAATAACGCCAGCAAAAAATAAAAAAAAATAAGTCGCACAACATTAATAACTTAAAAATATAAAATAGCATCTGTCAAAATTTTTATAAGATAATAAAGTAAAAAAAAAATCTAATCAACGGGGATCTGTCGGGTTGGATACTAATCTAAATATACTATGTATTATATTATGCAACATGTTATTAACTAAAAATAAATAAAAATAAAAAATGATCTGCATGTTACAAAATATATGATCCTATTCCAATAAAATATTTTAGCAATGAAAAGAAAATACAAAAAATAATGAAGGATCTAAATATCTATTTTTTAATGTATTTTATGAAAAATTAAAATTTCTGAGAAAAACAAAACAAAACACTTATAAAACTAATTGAAAAAAGAGCTATCCAAAAATAAACCAAACAACATTTATAAGCTTACTTTTATTCTCACAATTTTGTTAAAATTTGATTCTTAAGAACTTTATTCGATTTTTCTGATCTAACATCAATAGCAGAAATTCTACAATTCCACTCAATTAATTATACAATAAGAAATGTAAGTTGTATTGTGTGCCTTATCTTGGGTTAGCTCAATGGAAGATTATTACTTTTTCTTTTTTGTTAATATTTCTATACTCTGCTATTATTTTATTCAAAATTATTCTTATATCTATAGTTTTTAAAGGTATTTCTAGTATCTGTCCTTACACTAACTTCTACGAATTAAAACTAAACTTTAATTTTTAATTTTTTTAAAACTATACTCTGTCCTTATTTTACAATGCATTAAATATGAGTATTAAATATGGATGTCAGGTGAATAATATTTCCAATTACTCCCTCCATCCCAAATTACATGTCCCCTTTGAATTTTACACGTATGTTAAGGTGTATTGACAGCTTTGTTTATCATTTTAAATTTTTTTTTTGTGAATAATAGTTTAAGATTCAAATTTTTATTTACAAAAAAAAAAATTTAAAAATGATAAACGAAACTATGCGGTCAATAGACATTAAAATACGTGTAAAAGTTAAAAGAGACATGTAATTTGGAACGAGTAACACTTTTCTTAATATATATAATTATTTCAAAATAGACTATAAATGGGATGATGGGAGTATTTTTTTTAACAATTGTGAGGGGAACGTACATAATATATGATTTTAAAAAATTTCTCTAATATTTTGACGTTCTGGGCTCGCTTAGGTGAGAGTAGACATGAAAACGTTCTATGGGTACAAATTTTGTGTACACTTTCTTATTATCTAAACCTAAATCCGATCCATATTTTCATTCTTGTACCTAATTGATAACACTAACCCGGGATTAATAAATATATATACAAAAAAATACAAATTTATATATGAAAATATTTAAATAGTAAATATTAAATAATATATTAGATAATTAAATAATTTGAAATAGTAAACAAACAATATCTCTCCTCCGTTTTGTACAATTCACCTTAAGTTTGATAATTCAGAATATTCCACAATTCACCTCAAGTTTGATAATTCAGAATATTTCACAATGTCACCTCAAGTTTGATAATTGTTTGGGAGTTTCAGTATAAAACAACTAGGTATTGAATTTAAATTTGAGTACTACAGCTCCCTTGTCCCCATCAACATTCTCTAGAAGATCCCTTGCAGTGCCATGTGCTGCATCCTCTCGAAAAAGCCCATTCACAATATTAGAATTTAGTTTGTTCAATTCCAAAGGAGCTGATGAAACAATCACAAACTTATACTCTGGTTGGATCTTCATACAACCAACTGATTTGTTTTCCTATTTGCAAAATGAAAACAGTAAATGTAACAAAACAAACTAATTGTAAATATAACAAAAAAAAACTAATAAATTTGATATTTACCCTCAAGTTGGATGAAATTTCTTCGATTACAAACTTGTCTTCACTATCTGTATAACCAAGAATGACTTGAATTACACCACCACAGACTAAGAACAGAACAGACAATTCCCTTCACACCTTCCAAAGAAAAAGTTGTCCACAAATGCACCAAGTTGGATAGGAGAAGAAAACATGTCAGGAAGATTTGAGCAGATGGATCCTTCAACAAAAAAAAAATCATAAATGTCAATAGAGTTTAATGTATAATTGATGCCAAAAATAAGAAGTTTGGTAATAATACATACGTATCACAATATGTGTGAGAGGACATGAAATTTTGCTGTAAAGTGCTACATTTCCTTCCAAATCACTTAAAGTGTGAAAAATTCCATCACTTGATCTCGAAATGTTCACTTTTACTTCACTTGTTTTCTTCCCAAACACATCCGTAATCTTCTCATTTTCTTTCTTTTCAAGAAAATCCATGATGGTTGAGGTTGAACTGAATGTCTTGAGGAGTTTGACTATAGGGAAGAGTGGTTCGCGAGGGGCCTTTAGTAGTATTAAGTGAGTAGAAAGCTGCTGAGGTGAAGGCTGCTGTGAATTTTGCTTAGAGTATTGGTATTGTTTGTAGAATTCGTAAAGGCGCCTTGGATCTATTAGATTTGTCAAATCCTTGTGCTTCTGCCACATGGAAAAAAGTCTTCCACTCTTTTCGTAGGGAGACTTTGTAAATACATTCATAAAAGAAAAAACTCAGTTAAACATGAAAGAAAAAATCACTATCATAAACATATAGAAAGATAATTATCATCCTTTCTAGAATTTTTTTGTCAAAATACAAAATATACTACACAAAGCAAGCAAATCAGTTATACAAAATATGCTCATACGAAAATATATAATCTAGAAATTAACAAATCATTTAGCAAACAATAAATAATCAAACACTCATAGGTCAACATTATGGCATATATAAAAACTCAGTGTTAAAATTTCTACATCAATAACAGATAGGCCTCCCTTGTGCAATTTCTTACCGCAACTAAAATTTATCACAACTTAATTATATAAAGCCTCAGTGTTATCTGTCTAGATCGTCATAACGTATACAAAGTCAAGAAATTGTAACAAGTAGTACTATTGCATGAAGAAAGAAAACTAATCAAGTAGTACTATTGCATGAAGAAAGAAAACTAATCAGATTCTGTTAATATTTAAGTCTGTGATCTGGATTCTAAGGTAGGTTATTAGAAATGAAAAAATTAATTACCAAGCAAGCAAATCAGTTAAACAAAAATATGCTCATACGAAAATATATAATCTAGAAATTAACAAATCATTTAGCAAACAATAAATAATCGAACACTCATAGGTCAACACTATAGCATATATAAAAACTCAGTGTTAAAATTTCTAAATCAATAACAGGTAGGCCTCCCTTGTTCAATTTCTTACATCAACTAAAATTTATCACAACTTAATTATTAATTATATAAAGCCTCAGTGTTATCTGTCCAGATTGTTATAAAGTATACAAAGTCAAGAAATTGTAACAAGTAGTACTATTGCATCAAGAAAGAAAACTAATTAGATTCTGTTAATAGTGAAGTATGTGATCTGGATTCTAAGGTAGGTTATTAGAAATGTAGAAATTAATAACCGCTGCTTTCACCGGTTTAATCAGGTTTGATTTGTGATTAGATTATGTAAGTCATTTCTAAGATTCATCTACAATTGGGTCTTGTTTTAGTATTCCTCCTGCTAGAACTCTACTGTCTTTTCATCTCCTTTCTAATTTGCGCACTCCATCTTTGCTTTCCTTCATTTTCTATAAAGTATATACCAGTAAGTTCTACATTTAAGAAGAAATTGTGCATGAGATGTAAAATGGTATTTTCAGTGGATGTGGCATCTCATGGTTTAGCTAAAGTTAGATGTACATAAGGTGTTAGTTGATTATCATACTACATGTTTGCTGTAGAAAGATCGAAATTGCGTGTTTTTTAGAAATTTGAGTATAGGATTAACTTAAGTATTTAAGCCACCAAACAATTATAGCTCTATGACTCAAAACAGATCAAAGAAGAACTCGGTAAAGTGATTTGCTTATTTGTTCTTTAGAAGCTAGAATTTCTGCCATATTATGGGTACAGGTGCCTACAGGTATAATCTATAGAAAGATAAAAGAAAAAATCACTACTATAGCATTTTCTAGAATTTTATTGTCAAAACACAAAATATACTACACAAAGCAAGCAAATCATTTAAACAAAAATATGCTCATACGAAAATATATAATCTAGAAATTAACAAATCATTTAGCAAACAATAAATAATCGAACATTCATAGGTCAATACTATAGCATATACAAAAACTCAGTGTTAAAATTCCTATATTAATAACATGTAGGCCTCCCTTGTGCAATTTCTTAAAGCAACTAAAATTTATCACAACTTAATTATATAAAAACTCAGTGGTTATCTGTCCAGATAGTTATAAAGTATACAAAGTCAAGAAATTGTAACAAGTAGTACTATTGCATCTAGAGATGCACAAAAAGCCTGGGCCCGAAAATCTGGCCCGGCCCGATCTGGTCAAAGT
>PHNY01185506.1:4107-17528 GCA_003724115.2 Anethum foeniculum | reverse complement strand
ACTGTATTTTCGAACTTTCAACTGGACTATAAACGACAGAAGTTATCCGTAGTAAATGGTAGCATTTACGACGAAACTAGTGTAAAAATTCTGTCATAAAAGGCCTTTTGTGGTGTAGTGTATAGATATACGTGTTGAAGTCAATTTTCGTCAAGGACTAAGCTCCAATATTAAATTTATATCGGGTATTCGGATAGAGATTATAAGAAGAAAAGGTATAAACAATATGAACACGATTAGGGTTTTGGGGTTTTTTGGATTGCTCTTGAGAGTATATTAATCGATAATGGTTTCTTAGATCCTTCTCAAGGTGCCTACGTACCCTTATTTATAGGGATCAAGTCCACGTAGTTCTATACAACATCGGTTACAATTTGTATTAGGCCCAGCCCATTGCTATGTTTTGGTGGCAAGTAATCTATATTATGGAAATGTTGGAAATATCCACCGAATTCTAGATTCTTCTATCATTCATGATTTCCACCACCTTTGTCATTGGAGTGTCTTGTTTTGATATTAGGTTGCTGAGCCCATTATATTCTGTTGTTGTCAACCCAATAACTTATTGATCCATCATCACCGAATAGTCTTTAGGCTGATTGGTATTGTCGTCGATGAGTTATTGGGCTTAAATCTTTATTTGTCAAGCCGTTGGCATTACACCTACTGTTGAGGTTTATGGCCCAAATAATATATGTCGACAATCCAATATAACATATCCGAGTATCAACAAGTTCCCAAGAATTTTAAAACTTTTAGTTTCGAAAATTTTCAATAAAATTGATGTTATCAAAATGACTTATCTTGATAATTTATTTGGCATAAATTACCAAATTTTGATAATTTATTTGGCAAAAATTGCCAAATTTTTATCAATTTATTGCATGACGCTAAAATATCTTATTCAGGATAAATTGTATCCCCTTAATGCGGTTCAACAACGATGGTAGTAAATATGAAATTGTTGTTCTTTTGAATTTGAATGCCTCGGCAACATAGTTATAATTTCATCCATTTGTTAGCACTACTCCTACCAATGTGTCTTATGACTATACTGATGGACCATAAATATTATTGGGCTATTTTATTCACATGTTCTCCTAGCCCATAAGATTTAACCTTGACAGTCTATGTGTTTCTTCTTACATTCCTTCGGCAACAATCATGATAACATATATACCCTTCATGCCGATGAGTTCGTCTACGGTTTATTAAATTTCTTTATACCTTCACATGATATTGTCAGCGGAGGTAAACTATAGAAATTTAATTCCTTGACTTTCAATGTAGTCGTGATGATCCTGAGTAATATATGTACATTATATATATATATATTAAAAATACCACGGCCTTATAATTGACCCCATATCCATCAAGCTTACAAGGGAAATTATCAGTAGTCTTTTATAAGCGTGTCAACCATCTGAAATTACCCCGCCTATCTATTATGATTTTAGTCGTCCACTTTGCTTTCTTGTACTACCTTTTTTTTTTTAACACTCCTTGCTATTGTAGAATTAGGGTTTAGAGTGGCAGCCCAAGTAGTAATCAACTGATAAATCTTTTCGGTGAGATCGGTGAAAACAACAATACTAAAGGCTGTAGGGGAAATTTTCCATCCATTTTTCTGCATTTTTAACAGGTACGCTATTTTTTTTTCCTCTCCATTGAATTTGTTCTTCATCTTGAAGCACATAACCCAAAACTGGGCTCTAAAATGTTGAAATTGTTTTGTTTTGCAGATTCGTAGTTGATTTGGACCAACATTAACTTTCTCCAGCTGCGTCCTAAAAGACCTCTTCAAGGTGATTGCTTCCCTCATCCATTGATCTTGTTTTCCGGTTTTGATATTTTCTTCATTTTGTTGGGTTTGTTGCTCTCCATGTTTTTCTTATAAAATTCCAACTTCTTGATGGATTTGTTCTTTGTTTTGGTTTGTATATTTGATCACGAAATAATCTCTTTAATTCTGAGTAGCATAAGAAAGTAGAATATAATCTTAACTATAAAGCTTTCAACCATCTTCTTATACTTGTACTTGTTAATTCTGCAATATATGTATTGGGTTAAATATCAAATTGGTCACTGAAGTGATGGTTATATATAAATTCTTTCACTGATCTTAACGTGGTATCATTTTGATCATTAAAGTCATTTAAATATCAAATAGATAACTCTAAATCTATGTCGAGAAAGTAAATATTATTTTGCGAGGTTAATTGTCATACGGGTCATTTTGTACGTTCTAATATATCAAATGAGTCACAGTGAAATTTTTGGTCTCAATTAAATCACTTAGTACCAAAAAAATTTTGCGGTGACTCATCTTGAAACATGTACACTATATTTTTACCTCTCCATTGAATTTGTTCTTCATCTTGAAGCACATAACCCAAAACTGGGCTCCAAAATGTGAAATTGTTTTTGTTTTGTAAATTCGTAGTTGATTTGGACAAACATTAACTTTCTCCAGCTGCGTCCTAAAAGACCTCTTCAAGGTGATTGCTTCCCTCATCCATCTATCTTGTTTTCCAATTTTGATATTTTCTTCATTTTATTAGGTTTGTTGCTCTCCATGTTTTTCTTATAAAGTTTCGACTTCTTGATGGATTTGTTCTTTGTTTTGGTTTGTATATTTGATCACGAAATAATCTCTTTGATTCTGAGTAGCATAAGAAAGTAGCATCTAATCTTAACTATAAAGCTTTCAACCATCTTCTTATACTTGCACTTGTTAATTCCGCAATATATGTATTGGGTTAAATATCAAATTGGTCACTGAAGTGATGGTCATATATCAATTCTTTCACTGATTTTAACATGGTATCATTTTGATCATTAAAGTTATATAAATATCAAATAGATAACTCTAACTATGTGTTGAGAAATTAAATATTATTTTATGGGTTAACTATCATACGGTTCACTTAGTACGTTCTAATATATCAAATGAGTCACACTGAAATTTTTGGTCTCAATTAAATTACTTAGTACCAAAAAAATTTCGCGGTGACTCATTTGATATATTAGAACATACTAAGTGACCGATATGATAATTAACCCTATTTTTTGCTAAGTTCTGCATATTTTTCTTGAACGCTACTACAACCGAATGAAATATTGTCAATTCTAGTATTTTAGTAACATATCTATATTTAAAAAAATTATTTACTATTTATTTTAAAATTTACAATTATTTTATCTTATTTAATTAAAAATGTAAAGGAAATAATTTTTTTAAAATCTAAAAATATTATCAATATTATTAAAATTCATAACTTTTCATTTAGTCATAGTAGCGTTGAAAAAAAATGTGTAAAACTCAACAAAAGATAATATTTACTTTCTTAGCACATTTTTAGAGTTATCTATTTGATATTTATATGACTTTAGTGATCAAAATGATACCTCATTAAGATCAATGAAAGAATTGATATATGGCCTTCACTTCGGTGACCAATTTGATATTTAACCCTACATGTATTCACCCATCCTTATTTCCTGTGAGCCTTAAACCCTGATATACATTTGTACTTAATAGATAGTAAGTATTGTTTGAATAAAAATCTTAGGATTCTTTGTTCGAATGTGATATTCTTAGCCACAACGTGAAGGAATATCTATTCTTTATCTTTTAATTTTGGAGCAAATTTTGTTTCACTCTCAGGTTGTCTTGTAAAGCTAAAATTTGTTAGACTTCTACATAGCTGATGGATTAAGTATAAGACTGGAGGACCTAGGTGTAGAAATTTGGAGATATTGTCTCTCCGGGCGCTCACTTCTTGAGAATGATCTGTTAAAAATTACTCAATTTGCCGTTACTGGAGAATCACTTTTGACACCATGTCCTTGTCTAAATAGAGCAAATGCATTGTTTGATCAGTACATATATCACGTACTTGACTTTGCTGGACAACGGTGAAGGTAGACGTGGTGTAGTGTTGAGAAAAGTCATCAATTAATGAAAGATCAGAAACCTGGACAACCTAACCAATGCTCACTAAAACAGCTATAACTCTCTATAGAAAATTCATTTTGACAAACCATTTTCTGCATAAAAACTAGACTTCGAGATCTTCCCAACGGTATATAGTTTGTTGTTCATAAAATTCCCTAGAAAAGGAGTTTATTACCTGAAGTTCTGCCCTGTGCAGTTTTCAGATTTCTGTGATTTTTTAATACTTGCTTCACCTTTTTGCATTATTTTTTAGCTTAGGCAACTTGGTTTATTGTCATAACATTGCCAAGACATGATTTCCTGATGTCCCTGCATATTTTTATGTTAGATACAATTTGATGATGCTCAGAGTTTGATGATGCTGTTTATGTTAAACATGAACTTTTTAAAAAGCATGTTTATCTTGAAAAGGAACTAGCTAAAGAAAAAGAAATTATTAAGACTTGGGCTAAGTCAGGAAAAACAACTCAAGAAATCCTTGAAAGTGGTTGTTGAAAATCAGGATTAGGTTATGTGAAATCTTATGCTGACAAAGGTAAGGAAATTGAAGCCGAGACAAAGGAACCTTTGACTCTTGACAGAGTTATATGAAGAGATTGGTCTAAACTCACACCTGTTAAGATAGTGTAAAATTAGTGAATGAAATAGGGTCAACATGAGGAGTTAAGCCCAGCTTAAATACTGATAGCTCAAGACAGGTAAAAGCTAAGACAATAAACATTAGTTTAATGTCGCATAAGCGACTTAAACATAAGTTGAAGGAAATCACAAAGAATAACAAGGAGAAACAACCTAGAAAGAATAGAAATGGAAAAAAAGGTGTCAACAAGGAAAATAATTAATAAACCAATTTCTAATACACCTAGAAAGACTTGTTATAACTGTGGTAGCACTAATCATATTTTTGTGAATTTTAAGAAGAATAAGGATATCACAACTGTAAGACCTAAATCAGAGTTTAGGAATTTGACAGTTAGATATAGACCACAGATTCCCTATTTTCATTGTGGTAGCATTTAACATTCCATTTACACTTGTAAAGAGTATCATAGTTTGTATTATGATTATAATGAACTGAAACCCTCTTTGAAAATTATTAAAGTTAATTCTGCATGTGTAACTCCTGATATTAAGACTGTTAGTATAAACTCTGATAAAAAATCTTCTCCTACAAATGTTAACAAAATTAATAAGGTCAAATGATCCAAGCAAGTCTGGGTCCTTAAAAATTCTAACTACTAGCTTTTCTGATCGCAGGGTAACAGGAAAAATATCATAGTTCTGGACAGTGGATGTTCAGGACACATGACTGGATATAAATCCCCGCTAACAGAGTTCAAGGAGAAAGCCGGCCTAAATGTTTCTTATGGTGATAACAACATTGGAAAGACTCTAGGATATGGCAAAATTAATCTTGGGAATGTCATCATTGAAAATGTAGCTTTAGTTGTAGGACTCAAGCATAATTTGATGAGTGTGAGTCAGATGACAGTGTAATGACCGTAAAATTTTGCTTATATTATAATGTGTTCTGTGAAATTTTTGTGGCTTTTATAAAAAATTTGGTTCTATAAAGTCTATGTGAATTAGAGAATGAAAATAAGAGTATATTTGTTCCAGTTTGATGAGTCCTCATGCGGCCTATGATATGTGGTGGATAGATAAGTTGATCCAATTATTCTATTGTTACGAGTTTTTGGTATTTTATTGGTCTATTGGGAGAATGCTTTAATGAAAATCGTAGAATGAAGCTTCTAGTGTAAGCTTATGTTTTATGTGTTAAAATGTGCTTATGTGTGCTACGTATGTGGTTTAAATAAATTGAGATAGAAATTAGTGTTTTAAATTGCATTTTTATGTGAAAATCATGCTTATATGGCTTTAAAATATTCATGTAAAATTTTGGAGATGTATTTTTTTATAATTCTTTTTCCATAGCCTTTGAAATATTATTATAGACTATATAAAAATAAGTCCTTAATTTATTTTGGCATTTTTCTATTTTAATTCAATTTTACAAGCATATTTGCATTTACTAACCGCTTATCTTGTAAAAATCATATAAATAATCTACTCGCTCAAAAATTATTTAAAAAATATGTACAGAAAGCTAATTTCATCATCTTTGTTTTAGACATATTGTTTTAATTCTTCTTCACTATTTTGTAGCTTTTATGCAATTTACAAAATGTTTTCCAGCATTTTGAAAGCAAAATAAGGCAAAATAGCAATTATGAAATTACTATTTTATCTTTGGTTTTATTAAAGAGAGCAGCGACTCTCTCTTCTCTTCCTCACTCTCTCATTTTCTCTCTCCCTCGAACTTTCCCTTCTCTCCTGTGTTCTTCTCGGTAAAAACATCATCACTACAACTATGATTCTTTCCTTTTGATTCTTTAATGAAATTAAACCCTTTTCTTATCCTATGTCCTAATTTTGACTTGCATGTGTGTATATGTATGTGTATAGCTCAGATTCATAGGTTGTATGAATAAGGGTTTGGTGGAAAATTTTCCCAAATTTGATTTTTATGATGAAAATATGTTGGGTATTGTGTTTTGAGCAATGGGTAGAGTTCCCGTGACAGGAAACCCAAAATTTGGGCACCTCTGGGACTTTGTCTACTCCGGCCGTGAGCTTTGGTGAGCCGGTGGGATAGAAAATGATGATCCATGAGTCTAAATTAGATTAATTTCATGTGTTGTTCCTTGCATGTGATGATTTTGTATTTCATGATTGAGTTATAGATTTTTTAGATGTAACCTATGTTTTTACTCAATTGTTATTACAGAATGTGTTAACGGCAACAGCGAAGAATACTTTTGGTTATGAACTGGGTAGGAAGAAGATTAGAAATGCCAAGAAGTTTGCAATTGATAAAGTACATGGGTCTTGGGAAGGATCTTATGAAGAGCTTCCTAATTTGATGGAAGCATTGCCACCGTTAAACATTGAAACGAAGGTTGATTGGTTCTTTAAAGAACATGAGTCGGGAGAGGATGCTGACGAGTTAGAGGTATTTCTCTACTTTATAGTACCAGTGCATTCACTTATTTACTAGAAAAAAAATTGCATAAATATTTGTAAAACTAACAGGGGTTTAGTGTTTTATACTAATGCGTGCTATGACATATATGTGTAACAGGATATGACATTCAAGAGACTGTTCTGGGCTTTTAAGCCATGTATTGATGGGTTTCACCACTATATTCATGTTATTTAGATAAATGGTACTCATCTTTATGGTCCTTATCCTGGTGTATTATTGAGTGCTACAGCTGTTGATGGATTTAGTCATTTTCTTCCGTTGGCTTTTGCAATAGTTTGAAGCTGAAAATGTGTCTAGCTGGGGGTGGTTTATGGAGAGGGTAAAGAGCGGTTGGTACGAGGCACGGGATTTGTGTCATTTCTGACAGGCATGCCAAGATCATGGCAGCTGTGCAGCAGCCGAGATGGTGTGAGCCACGTAACCATTATAGGTTCTGTATTAGACACCTTGTTGCAAACTTTGCTTTTGCACATGGTGAAAAGGATTTAAGGGATAGGATTGTTCAGTTAGCTTCTCAAGTTGGAGAACGTGTCCTTGGTTTACAATGGTGTTTTTGAACCAATACCAAACAAAGGAGAACCTAGGTGGTCGATGACTATTGATTTTCCACAGATGATATACGACAAAGATGTCGAAAAGAAAAAAGGAAGACGAAAGTTGACGCGATTCAGGAATGCAATGGATTTTCAAGCACCGCACAGGAAAAAAAATGAATTATTTAATTTATGCAATGAATTTGTAATGATTTTTGAGCACCGCAGGGATATTGTTGAACTGAATTTTTATGCAAATCTATGTATTATTATTAAATATGTAGTGTTATGAGTTCTTTTATTTTTAATTTTTGTTTCTGTCATTGTGCAGTTTGCTTTTGCCCTGGCCTGGAAAAATTGCAAAAATGCTACACCATATAGCGTTTCCGAAACCAAAAACGCAATATCGTGTAGCGTTTTGATACCCTAAACGCTATATCGTCCAACGTTTTAATATTAACATAAAAATAATTTAACGACAACAATGTAAACGTGGACAATGCAACATTTTCGTTAAAAGATTCAAAACGTTACACGATGTAGCGTTTTGAAATGCTATTTTGGGCCAACTTTATATTCCGTGCTATCTGGGGCCATATGGGGTAATATTGTGCCGTTTGGGGCCAATGCCCCTTTTTATTAGAATTAAGTTTTAAGATAGGAAGGCTGCGTGACGAACTCCGACTTGTGACACAAAAAGGACTATAAGAGTAACCAAAAATACAAATTGCTTTCAATATGTTTTTTTTAAAATATTTATGCTTATATGCCTTAAAAATTAATATATGTTCAAATCTAACCAGGACCACAAAAAATACAAATTGCTTTCAATATATATTTTTTAATATTTATGCTTATATGATTTAAAATTAATATCTGTTAAAATCTAACCAGGACCTTGGACTATAAAATTTAAGTCCTTATCGGTTGAGTTACGTAAGAGCTCCTTAATTTGAAATCACAGTTCTAACATTTTTGCTCATATATATTGAATGATCGATTTCAGCTAACATGGCATAGTAGAATATAGAAGAGTTTTTCTAGGGTTTTGACATGGCATAGTAGAATATAGAAGAGTTCCTCTAGGGTTTTGGTAGCGTTTCCCTGACACCAGTAAAGCCACAACACTTTACTACTTGAGGACAGTAGCTGGGAGGCGTATCAACAGCTCGGCAAACCATGATATTAGCTAGCCATGATCACTACCATCACCAATACCAACTTGGTTAACCACTTCATGTTTTCTTCTGATAAAACTGATGTGTATTAATATGTATATAACTGCTAGTGCTTGTGTGTTATATGCATATGAATCAGAATGTGAATGTATATGTGTGATGAACTAGTGAAGCTGGAAAAATGTAAGAGAAAAGTAACTCTTGTATTGCTAATATGAAGCTTGTGTTTACATGAGGAGGCAAATGCCTTATATAAACAAAATAAAACTTGGGCTGATGTCATTTACATGACGTCATTATTATGATGTAACTATGATGTACATACTTTAACACCCCCCTCAAATAGAAGATGGTTGAAGAATCATCTTGAGTTTGGAAATGAAAGTACGGAAACTTCCAGGAGAATGAGTTTTCGTAAAAATATCTGCAGCGTTGTCAACACTTGAAACAACATTAAGACAAACGGTGCCTTTTGCAACTTGCTGACGAGTGAAATGACAATTAATTTCTATGTGTTTTTTGCGTTCATGAAAGACATCATTATGAGCGATGTACATTGCACTTTTGCTATCACAATAAATTGAAGTTGCTGGAGAGTGAATTATGCCTATATCTTCAAGTAAGCAGCGTAACCATATTAATTCCTGTGTAGTGTCAGCAAGAGCTCGATATTCTGACTCAGCACTTGATTTAGAAGCAAGAGATTGCTTCTTACTACGCCAGGAGATAAGTGAATCACCGAGAAAGAAACAAAATCCTGTAGTAGAGCATCTAGTAGAAGGATCACCTCCCCAATCAGCATCAGAGTAACCATGTAATTCAAGAGAAGAGTTATATGAGTAATGTAGGCCATGAAATATGGTTCCCTTAATATAACGAAATATGTGTAGGATGCTGTATAGTGAGGAGTGTGGGGAGCTGCCATAAATTGACTTACAATATGAACAGTATAAGCCATATCTGGACAAGTGACAGTGAGATAAATTAAACTCCCAACCAATTGGTGATACAGTGTAGGATTTTGAAGCAGTTCACCATCCTCAGCATTGAGTTTTGCATCGTATTCCAATGGTGTAGAATCAATTTTTGTGTCACTGATTCCAGATTTCAACAAAAGGTCAGAGGCATACTTGGCTTGAGAAAGAGTGTAGCCAGTAGGGACAGAAGAGACCTCAAGACCCAAAAAATAGCTTAATGAACCAAGATCTTTCATTTGAAATTGTTGACTGAGAAATTGTTTGAGTTCAGAAATACCAACGATATCATCGCCAGTAATAATCATGTCATCCACATAGAGAAGAAGTAAAACAATTCCTCATTCAGATCATCGAATGAATAGAGCATGATCATATGGACTAGAAAAGAATCCTAGTTATTGAACCACTTTGCTAAATTTTTCAAACCATGCTCGTGGTGCTTGTTTAAGACCATAAAGAGCCTTGTTAAGCTTGAGCACTTGATTTGGAGAGTGAGAAAATCCTGGAGGAGGTTTAAGATAGACTTCCTCATGTAGGTCTCCATCTAGAAAGACATTTTTGACATCCATTTGCCACATATTCCAATGTTTTGAGGCCTCAACAGCGAGCAAACTTCGAACTGATGTGAGACAAGCAACTGGTGTAAAAGTTTCCTTATAATCATTGCCATACTCTTGTGTAAAACCTCTCGCAACGAGACGAGCTTTGTATCGATCAATAGATCCATCAGACTTTGTCTTGATTTTATAGATCCATCGATAACTTACTGTTGATTTTCCAGGAGGCAAAGTAACCAAATCCCAAGTGTGAGTTTTCTCTACTGCCTGGAGTTCATCCGCCATTGCTTTCTGCCAAAAAGGGTTAACACTGGTCTCTCTATATGTTTGAGGCTCATGTAACGATTGTATAGCAGAATAAACATGATAATCATTAAGTCGAATAGGAGGTTGTCTTACCTGTGTAGAGCGATGAAGAGGCTCAGCTGAAGGTGATTGTAGAATAGGAGGCTCAACATCAGAATCCTCAGACTGAACTTCCATTGGAGGAATATTAGTAGTTGGGGATGGTTGTATGAGCTCGTTTGACGAATCTATTGGAACTGTGTCAGAAGATGTAGAAGAGTCTACATATTCATCACTGGGATGTAGATCAACAAAAGGATCTATGAAGTGAGAAATGCTAGAGGATGTATCAATTTTAAAATCCGACATAATGAGAACATTTTGTGTTCCCAAAATGTCACATTGCGAGAGACTCGCAGTCGTTAAGAGATAGGATCCCAACAATGGTATCCTTTTTGACCACTACCATAACCAATAAAACAATAAAGACATCCACGAGGTTCTAATTTTGTTCTTTCATGTGGAGGAAGAAGAACAAAACGTGCAGAACCGAAAACTTTAAGGGTATCATATAAAGGTGGTTCTTCATATAATATTTCATAAGGAGACACATTATTTGTGACTGGAGAATTGTATGAACAGCAGATAATGCATCTTCCCCCCAAAAGAATTCCGGACAAGAAAAGGAAATGAGAAGAGCACGAATTATATCAAGAATGTGTCTATGTTTGCGTTCGGCACGACCATTTTGTTGTGATGTGTAAGGGTAAAAACTTTGTGCAAGAGTGCCATAGGATGCCAAAAATTTGGTAAGTTCCGATTCTTTGTATTCTTTGGCATTGTCGGCACGAAAAAGTTTGATTTTCTTTTTGAATTGGGTATCAATCATAGTGGCAAATTTTTTATATGTTTCTCCTAATTCAGATCGATTTTTCAAAATGTATCTAGAAATCATCAACAAATATCACATAGTATCTAGACCCACCCATAGTTGGAGTTGGAGAGGGACCCTAAATATCAGAATGTATAAGATCAAAGGTAGCTGATGATTTTTCATAATGAATAAGAAATGGAAGTACATGTTGTTTTGCCAGTTTACATGACACACAATCAATAGTGTCAGTATTAACACTACCTAGATGACTACTATAAATAAGATTACGTAAACGAGAAGGTGAAGGATGTCCTAACGGAGAATGCCAGACGCTGGTTGAAACAGAACCAACTAAATTAGTGGAGAGTGATTTTGGTATAGGAAGATGAAGGGAAGTGAGCTCAAACAACCTTCTGCATCTACGTCCTGTCCCAAGAGTTTGTCCTGTCTGAGGATCCTGTACATGACAACCAGAAGAAGTAAAGACAATGTTAAAATCGAGAGCACATAATTGGCCAATGGAAACAAGATTAAGTGAGAGATTATGAACAAAATATGTGTTAGGAAGAGAAAGATCTTCTGTGGATACAATTCCAATATGTGCCACTTCCATTGTAGAACCATTGGAAGTTTGAATATTTGGAAGGCATGAACTCTGTGCTTTCGTGGTAAATATGGATGGATCATTTGTCATGTGATTACAACATGCGGAATCAAAATACCAAGAAGTACCTGAAGTGACCGAGGTACCACACATTCGATTCTACTCCCTCAACAGCCTCATTGCCCAACTTCGGAATAACTCCTGCCTCATTTAACAACAGTGTGCCCCGGTTTTCTCCTTCACATTCAGTCAGCAGTAATGCCGGCTCATCATCACCAATTTGAGTCAAATTGGCTTCTGGTTTCTGATCCTTATCACGACGCCATTCCCTGTCACGCCGTGGTTTTCTACATTCTGAGGCATAATGGCCAAACACTTGACAATTGTAGCATTTTACTTTGCTACGATCTCGTCCTGTATTACTGTTGCTTCCATCCTCCACATTATTAGTACGGGATCTCACACCTGTGTTCTGCTTAGAGAAATTTCGCCCTTTTCCACGATTGCTAGAGCCCTTATGCACCTTTTCAGTCGTGTTTCTGCCAGCTCGTCTAGACCATTCCTCCTGCGTCAATAGAAGTTGTCCTCCTGCACCTTCATTCTGACCTCTAAGCCGCTCCTCGTGTGCTTTCAGATGACCCACAACTTCTTCTATAGACATAGTCTCCAAGTCTCCAAATTGTTCTATCGTTGAAGCAATTTGCAGGTATTTAGAAGGAACGGCCCGAAGGAGTTTCTTCACTACGTTCGATTCCTCTATCTTTTCTCCTAGAAGTCGAATATTTGATACGATGCCATATAGTTTTAGGCAAAACTTGTCCAAATTATCCGTCTCCTTCATATTTATTGACTCAAATTCCGCTCTAAGTGTTTGAACTTTCGCCTTCTGAACTCGATCAGCCCCAATGCTCATAACCTTTAGTGAATCCCAGGCCTCCTTTGCAGTCTTCTTCTCGGCTATATACAAGAGCATATCTTCTGGTATGCCTTGATATATAACTGCTAAAGCAACCTTATCCATCTTCACGTCTACAGCTACCTTTGGGTCTTCAGGTTCCACTGCATCCCACACAACTTGTGCCTGCATAAAAACCTTCATCTTTAATGACCACGTNNAGAGTAGTTGTTCCTTGCCAGCATGGGGTAGTTCAAACCCATGGATCCTTCCTTCGATTTCTGTGTGTCCATCTTCGGCATGTATTTGGGCATCCACAGAATTGATCAAGCTCTGATACCACAATATTGGAACTATTTAATCAATGAATGTGTTTTTGTGTAAAACCGAGAAAAGAAAAGAATGAGCTTCTTTCATTAACCAAAACAAAATGGAATACATAGTGGGTTAATTATCAAACAAGTCACTAAAGTGATTTAATGATATCAAGTTACTCACTAATCTCCATGGA
>PHNY01185429.1:1201-19425 GCA_003724115.2 Anethum foeniculum | reverse complement strand
TTTTTTTTTCTGTATAAAAATATAATAGTTTAACTTTTATTCAGAAAAAGAAAATTTTAAAAATAAATTATGAAACTATATTTTATAAGAGCCTTAAAATGCGTGTCGAGTGCACGGTTCCTAATGTAAAGAATCTGATGGGACAGAGGGAGTAATATATAATATTTTATATTAGTAGATTTAAATATATTAAATAAAGTCTAATATTTAATTTTATTAGTTTTAAATATATTAACAAATACTTGGATCAAGAGTTAGGTGGAGAATTTTGAGACTAAGCTCGTGAAAAAGTATATGCAATATATGAAGTTTTGATAAAGGCGGAAGAAATCTTTAGTCATATATTAATTTATTATTTTAATATTTATTATATTTTGAGTTAAACTACCAATTTTACACATGTTTTTTTATATAGTTCGTATTATCGCAATTTCTATTAATATATTGTAATGTTCAAAATTTTTTAATGTATTATTATAATTTTAAAAAAATTATATTAATAAAAAATCTGGGCAACCCCAACATTGCACCGGCAGCCTCTAATTACAGGACTTGGCAAAAGATGTCCAGTTGTGTCTAATCACTGATCACTAATCACCAATGTGTTGGAGATTTGTAGGCTGTAGCAAAATGCCAAGTAAAGGGAGCTGTATTCTCTTTTCTTTAGTCGGTGCTGCAAACCCCTGCTTTAATTTTTCTATTCCATTCCTTGTTATCGCTGTGGAATCCACACTTGCACTTTATTCCCGTTTCCTGTTCTATTCACTTTTCCCCTCCATATTCCCCCTCTCTTATTGCCTTTCCTTTACTTAATTCTTTTCATTTTATTCACAAGGATTATTCTCTTCATTTCATCTGAGCATATATAAAGTTCAAAAATAATTTAATTATAGGAATATCATATGTGAGGGCGTTATGTGTTTCAAAAGCAAATAAAAATACAATTTTCCTATATTTTTGTCCAATTTGACTAAAAAAAATCTCAATCCTAATCTCAATTTACCTATACCTTTTGCTCACTCCTTAAAAAATATTAGTATATTATTTAACGTAAGAAAAATATTACACTCCGAATTGATTCTCAAAATTGTCTCCAAATATTTATATATAACATATATATTTGATAATTTTTTTAATAATAAGATATAATCGCGTGTATATTTACAGGCGCACAAATTAAAAGATGACCAGGCATCGTATTTGAGAAAAATTGAGGAGGCAAGTAGCGCTACCTTAACATAATTATTGTGATCGGACATTGAATTTGATAATCCGATAAGTAGGAATTGCAGCACCTTGGTAGTGTTGAGTTAAACGTTGTCGTTTGAAGGCAAATACATAAAAGGAGATGCAATACTGACACCAGATAGATCCACATTGAAAGTAGCGTTGTTTAAGTCCCCAAGCCAAGCCCACTTTGTTTATTCACACTCCCTCCCACTTTGCTTTTTTCATTTATTCATTAATCTTCACCCCCATACTAAAAATTAGAAGCTTCCTTCCAGATCATCATCATCAAATGGGATGCACACAATCGAAGATCGAAAAAGAAGAAACAGTTACGCGATGCAAAGATCGAAAGTACCACATGAAAGAAGCTGTTTCTGCTCGTAACGCCTTCGCCGCTGCTCATTCTCTTTATACTATGGCGTTGAAAAACACAGGCGCTGCTCTCAGTGATTATGCCAACGGTGAGTTTCAGTTTTCGACGGCGACTTCGGAGCCGGTCGCCGGAAGTGGAATTCCGGCCGTTTCTCAGCCGTCTTATGATTCGTTGCCTCCTCCGCCGCCTCCGTTGCCCAATTTCCCGGCCAATCCGCTCCAGCGGGCGGCGACTATGCCGGAATTTTCGATTCCGAAACCTGACCCGAGATCTGACCCGATTATTGAGGAAGGGGATGAGGAGGAAGAGGAGGAGGATGAAGTAGAGGAGGAATTTTATGAGGAGAGTGGGCATGATTTGAAGCATCGGAGTACGAGAAGTGCCGGTGCCGGCACCGGTGGTGGTGGTGGTGGGGGGAAGAGTGGTGTTGAATTACCGGTTAATGCGCCGGTGGTGAGGAACCGGGAGCCTCCGCCGCCACCGAGCCCCGAGATGAATGGGATGTCGTGGGACTTCTTTTTTGCTCCGATGGAGAATGTGCCTAATCCGAGCTTAGCGGAGGTTGATGAGGGTAGAATTGAGAGGGAGGAGATGGAGAGGAAGGCTTTGGAGGAGAGGGCTAAAATGGCTGCAGCTGCTGAAGCCGAAAGGAAAGCTAAGGAGGCTGCTGCTGCGGAAAAGGCAGCGAAAGAGAGGGAAAGGGAGAGGGAAAGAGAGAGGGAGAGGGAAAGGGAAAGAGAGAGGGAGAGGGAGCTGGAGTTGCCACCGCAGCCGCCTCCACCAGAGGCAGCTGCTAAGGTGGTCAAGAAGGTGAGGCATGTGGCTGCTCCAGTGGATGCGAAGAGAAGTGGGAAAGGTGGTGGAGGGGTGAATTTGTTGCAGGTTTTCAGTGATATTGATGATTGTTTTCTTAAGGCGTTTGAGAGTGCTCATGAGGTTTCCAAGATGTTGGAGGCTAATCGGTTGCATTACCACTCTAATTTCGCGGATAATAGAGGTGATTTAAGGTTTTTTTTTATATATTACTGGTTTTGCTTTCTTTTTCAAGTATTTTTTTGGTGTTTGTTGTGTTATCTGGTGGTAATTGGACTCTTTAGTACTCTGTAAGTAGTACTTGTTGCCCGGAAACCATAACTTTTGATTTTCGTATGGACTATGTAGTGGATATTGCTAGTGTTAGATTTCTGAAGAAAAACAGTCTTGGCAGAATAGTTTGTCTAATACCCAACTTATATAAGTAAATAAATAATTTGACACCTCTTGACAAGTTAGTTAATCTGTATAAATATCTTTGTGTCCTCCTAAAAACGATACCTTTCTTCCCTAGCTTCAAGCTTGATGAGACATCTTGTTTCTTTACAGTCCTATATATGTATAAATATTTTATAAATGGCGAGCTTTAGAATGCTCTTAGGGCCTCAGGTAAATCATAAATGTTACATGTCCATATATTATATTGCACGGGGTTCGGGCATTGCTGTATTCTTAAATTTCAGAAATATGTCATATTCATATTTTCAGCATAGTGATATGGTCAATTGCTCCCACCTCTAGATTGGCCTTTAGATTGGGATTTAGGATAGATACTTTTCCAATAGACAAACTAAAAACTTATTGAAAATATTAGACAATCAAGATTAATCTCATCAGTAAGATACCCCCTGGCATATTATAATGAGGCCAAAGCTGTAAATATTTTAAGTGTTGATGATAAAGAATGATGGAAAGAACCTTTGTTTTTATGCTGGCAATAAGCGCAATGTGTATCTTTAACGAAGTTAATGGTCAAGATTATTACCCCAAGTCAGTATCTGGCAGGGTTGTAATAAACCCATCTGTGTGTGAAAAATAAATTTGACATTGCTTCTTTTGTTACAAAGTATGATATGTTAGTCCGTATTGCTCATCGACATTTTAAGGCAGAAGAACTACCTATGGAACATATCACATATTATCATAGAAACTGTTGATGAGGAGTGCATATCATTCTATATTAAACTTCACATTTGTATGAATGTGGTATTAATTTTGTAGGTCACATTGATCATTCTGCAAGGGTCATGCGTGTCATCACGTGGAATAGGTCGTTTCGAGGTCTAATAAATACAGAGGAGAAGGATGATGACTTCGATTCCGAAGAGCATGAAACACATGCTACAGTTTTGGACAAGATGCTAGCATGGGAGAAAAAGCTTTATGATGAGGTCAAGGTATAGTATTCTTCATTAGGCTTAAATTTAAATATTTAGAGGGTTATACTAGTTCCTTGATTTATCAGAAACCCCTTCCGAACTTAATGTTTAGTAAAAAATATTGGCTTTATTTTTAAGTTGGCGATCATCTGAAATTGGTATTGACACTTATATCGGTCATCACGCAGTGGATAAGGTGTAATTTGAACTGTTAATAGACTTGAATAGAGAAAATTGAAATACATGCTCCCCTCTGTAAAGTTATACAGTAGCTATTAACGGGAAACAAGAATAAAAATAAAAGGTCTTTTATTTTAGTAAATAGTAAAATTATACATAATGTATGGATATTAGCTTATCTATATTATCCGGGGCTAGCGAATATGTGGTAGGTTATTTTTTATGAGCCTAATTGTTTATGGACCTTAGTCCGTAAGGGTTCTTCCTAGTATTTTTACTTTACCTTGTATCCTTGTCTTATTAAGTCTATATTGATTTGAGTTTCATATCTGACTTTACCTTGTATCCTTGTCTTATTAAGTCTATATTGATTTGAGTTTCATATCTGGGTAGGAGTGAGTGTTCTGTGGTTCATCCACCCAAGTTCTATCTTATTATCGTATAGTTATATCGTTTCTATATTCTGTCCCGCATCAGCTATCCATCTTTGCTACATTGTTATCGTTTAGTGCATTAGGAGCATCTTGTTTGACTAATTCTTTTCTCGATGTGCACAAATTTATTGATATGTATGTTCTTATACTTACCTCTCAAACCTTTTATATGTTCTTGGCTGATTTTATATATGCTGGGTATCAAGTGAAGCAATGACTAAATTGTCAATTCCTGTAAATTATTTAATTTTTCTAGTCATTTTTATGTAGACTAGTGTAATGCTGGTAAAAAAACTGCAAAACCTACACTAAAATTCATCCAAACAGTGTAGCCCATATCCCTCTTTTTTCTTTGTCTTTCTTAAACTTAGAGTGTCTTGTTTACTTGAGTATGTAATAATGTTGAAATCATAACAGTAGAAATTTTCTCCAAAAGTGTTTTTTTTTTCACATGCTGACTGATATTCCACAGGCAGGAGAGCAGATGAAACTTGATTATCAAAAAAAAGTTGCTTCACTGAACAAGTTAAAGAAACGCGGTGCCAGTACTGAATCACTGGAAAGAGCAAAAGCAGCAGTCAGTCGTCTGCATACAAGATATATTGTCGATATGCAGTCTATGGATTCAACTGTTTCTGAGATAAATCGTCTTCGTGATGAGCAACTGTACCCAAAACTGGTAGCACTTGTTGACGGGTAAGTTATGTGCTGCAAACTGTCTTGTACATATGTTGGAGTACTGCTGTGAATTTATGGATGCACTTGTTATTGCCATCATCTCAGACCTTATTTATTCTACCAGCATGTCATGACCTAGGAGTAACCATTTAGTGGGCTAAAATGATCCAACTTTACAAGTATGTAATATGCTTGGTTAGGCTACACAAACTGATACGACGAAGATATACTTTTATAAATGCCTCTTGCACCCTTTCATGTACTTGATCATAAGCTTTATCTTGTTTTCTGGTGCACTCCTGTCCTTTGCATAAATACAGTTTTATAGCAGAAAATATAATACCAGGTGCTCTTTGCTTATCTTTAACAGTGAAGCATGACCCTATTTTGTGCTGATGTAGGATGGCTACAATGTGGGAGACGATGCAGATGCACCACCAGAGCCAGTCAAGAATTGTACAGGCCCTAGGGTCTCTGTTCATTTCCGAGGAGGCTGCGAAAGAAACAAGCGATCATCACCATGAACGTACAGTCCAGCTGTGGGGCGTTTGCCAAGAGTGGCACTTACAGTTTGAGAAACTTATGAGCCAACAAAAACGATACATAAAAGAACTAAGCAATTGGTTGAGAATTAATCTCATTCCAATAGATAACAACTTGAGGGAGAAGGTTTCTTCTCCTCAAAGGCCCCAAAATCCTCCTATTCAGCATCTCCTCCACGTCTGGCATGAGCACCTTGACAAGCTACCGGAGGAGCTTGCAAGAACTGCTATATATAATTTTGCAGCTGTAGTGAACACTATAATGCAATATCAGGAAGAGGAGATGAAACAAAGGGACAGATGCGAGGACACACGAAAGGAGCTATCTCGCAAACAGCAACAGTTAGAGGATTGGTATAACAAGCAAATGCAGCGGAGGACTGGGCCAGATGAAATGGATGCAGATAGTGGAATCGATAAAGATCACATTGCAGAGCGACAGTTTGCTGTGGATGTAGTAAAGAAAAGGCTGGAAGAAGAGGAAGAAGAATACGGGAAATTGTGTATTCAAGTCCGAGAAAAGTCTCTGACAAGTTTAAAAACTCGTTTGCCTGAACTATTCAGGTCAATGACAGAATTTTCTTATTCCTGTTCAGAAATGTACAGAAACTTGAGATCAGTATCCATTTCCCGTAATTTAAATGGGCTTGCATAGGTGTAAGAGTGTAGTTTTTTTGTATTTCACGTTCTGTATAATCTCTCAGAGATCTCTCATAAACTGTATAATTCATGAACTACATGTTCCAGATGAACAGCATTCAAATCTGTGATACTTTACCTAATTATACTGGAAAAATTGGTTGTAGTTGTAGACCTTGGTTTTTTTTCCTCCCATAAAGCGTCAAGTTCGTTTTTATAAATCTGTACAATACTGTTGTTTGTTGTTCACAAATAGTAGGGAAGGCCATTACTCGGGGTTAGTGAGTACTATACCGCCGCCATCCCTAAGCCCTAATCAACTTCCTGAATGGAGATTATTTTATTTCACGATAAATTATATGTATTTATAATAAAAAATAATATTAAAATAATTTTTGTTTTATTTAATCTATTCTACTATGAAAATTAAATATAATAGAAAAATTTAAACGGTAAGAATGTATATATATATTATATTTATTCATAATAATTAATTAATATATATAATAATTATTTATTTATATTAAATATGATAATTGTGGATCGGGAGAACAGGTTATTTACTTTTATTTGTTTCTTATCTCAAACTTGAAAAATTTATCAAATCGAGTTGGAATGAAACAGGGCGGGTGAAACGCCCCTCCCTAACAAATAGAAATAATAAAATTTAAAATTAATGTTTTAAAATTGAAATAGATGACATCGCTGGATACGAAAATTAGTACACATTTTTGGGTCCATCATATTTACTGCATTTATTTATTCATTTTAAAAAAACTAAGGTGAGGAGTGAAGAGGGGCAAGGACTCGTGCCCTATTAGACGCTTCTAGAATCCGATCTATGAAAAAAATATCTATCTATGACAAGTTCAACTTAACCTATCCCCTCTTTACCCTTTTTAACTCCAAATTTCCAGAAAATACCTTAATTAAACCCTTCTCATTTCTTCTCTTCAGCTCTCTCCCCTCTATATATTTTCTTCCCACGCCCCACTAATCTTATTTATAAATCTCCCTAGCTCCAGAGAGAGATTTTTCAGCTCTCTCTCTCTCTCTCTCTCAGCCGCCAAATCGATCTCGCTAATATAAAGGTACGATCTTTACTCTCCCGGCTTTGTTAATTCTCAGATCTGCGATTTATTTACTTTAGTTAACTCTTTAATCGATCATTTTAATATGTAAACTTGTGTATATTGATTTTGATTTTATCTTGATTGACTGAATTTGTGTAATTCTTTGGGTTTAATTTCTGACATTGTACTAGGTTTTAATTTTAAGCTGATTTAAATGTGAATAGTATGTAAATATGATGTAATATTGTTTGGTGTTGGATTGAATTGGTTCTGAATGTTGGTATTTGTGATGTGTTTTAGGAAACATGAGTGTTGTGGGTTTTGATTTTGGGAATGAGAGTGGTGTTGTTGCTGTTGCGAGGCAACGGGGGATTGATGTTGTACTGAATGATGAATCCAAGAGGGAGACGCCTGCTCTTGTTTGTTTTGGTGACAAACAACGGTTTCTTGGAACAGCGGGTGCTGCTTCTAGTATGATGAATCCCAAGAACACCATTTCTCAGGTTAAGCGCTTGATTGGACGGTTGTTTTCGGATCCTGAGCTGCAGAGGGATATTAAGTCGTTGCCTTTTTCTGTTACGGAAGGTCCTGATGGGTATCCATTGATTAATGCTAGGTATCTTGGGGAAATGAGAAGTTTTACACCTACTCAGGTTTTGGGAATGGTGTTCTCAGATCTGAAGATTATAGCTGAGAAAAATTTGAATGCGGCTGTGGTGGATTGCTGCATTGGGATTCCTGTTTATTTTACTGATCTTCAGAGACGGGCTGTTCTGGATGCAGCTACGATTGCGGGATTGCACCCACTTAGGCTTATTCATGAGACGACAGCTACCGCTCTTGCATATGGTATCTACAAGACAGATTTGCCAGAGAGTGACCCACTGAATGTTGCATTTGTGGACATTGGTCATGCTAGTATGCAGGTGTGTGTTGCTAGTTTGAAAAAAGGCCAGCTAAAAATATTAGCTCACACATTTGATCGATCCCTTGGTGGGAGAGACTTTGATGAGGTGCTTTTTCAGCACTTCGCTGAAAAATTTAAAACCGAGTACAAGATTGATGTTTACCAGAATGCAAGGGCTTGCCTGAGGCTTCGGGCTGCATGTGAGAAGCTTAAGAAGGTTCTTAGTGCAAATCCAGAGGCGCCTTTGAATATAGAGTGCTTGATGGATGATAAGGATGTGAGGAGTTTTATCAAAAGGGACGAGTTTGAACAAATTAGCATCCCGATACTGGAACGAGTTAAGAAGCCATTAGAGAAAGCTCTTTCAGAGGCAGGGCTAACGGTTGATAATATTTATGCTGTCGAGGTGGTTGGTTCAGGTTCCCGTGTACCTGCAATCATGAAGATTTTGACCGAATTCTTTGGTAAGGAGCCCAGGCGTACAATGAACGCTAGCGAGTGTGTTGCAAAAGGTTGTGCATTGGAATGCGCTATTCTTAGCCCCACTTTTAAAGTGAGAGAATTCCAGGTAATTATTTATTCTTATTCATACATTAGATTTTCATAAAACACCAAGGTGGCAGGAGTTTTTGCCCTTCTTTTAGTTCTATTTTTCCAGACAACTAAGAAAGACCTGGTGCTGTATAATATTGAGTTCTGCAAGGTGTATCTTTTGTTTTTCTTTTCCTTTCTGTTTCTTGTTACTTGCTTGCATGCTTTAGGTGTATGGTTATGTTTGTGCCTGCTGACTTTTCTAATGGTGTTATGTTTATTACCTGCTAGTATCGAAGTTCTGTTTTAAAACAAAGTAATTGTCATGATTGGAAATGTACTAGTCTGTATTTATTTGGTTATTAGAGCAAGTATCTTTGCCCCTGTTTGGTTTACTGTCTTGTATCTCCAATAAGAGGAAGGATGAGTACCTTTCTAGGTACTTTCACCTCTTAAGAAGTAAAAATGGTAACTCTTAACACCTGCAATTTCTCAAGGGGCATAAACCTGAATTTCGAACTTGACAAGTGCATTTAACGCACAACTTACACATGTTAAAGTCTTCTTCTTGCACTACATTCGGTTTCTTGTACTAATTTGTTGTCGGTTTTGTAATTATGTGTCATCACTAATTTGATTTTGGTTTTAAAGGTTAATGAGAGCTTTCCATTTACAATTGCGCTGTCATGGAAAGGCGCTGCTCAAGATGCTCAAAATGGAACTGCTGATAATCAACAGAGTACTATTGTTTTCCCAAAAGGAAACTCAATACCTAGTGTGAAGGCTTTAACATTCTACAGGTCTGGGACATTTGCAGTAGACGTACACTATGCTGATGTAAGCGAACTTCAAGCTCCAGCAAAGATCAGCACCTACACGGTAAGAATATTTTTTTAAGGTTCTCTCGGGCTACTGCATCTGATGTTTACACAGAAGTCGTCTTCCTTAAAATCAGTATGTGACTGTTACATTTCTACTCATATGATTATTATCCTATGGTCAGATTGGTCCATTTCAATCAACAAAGAGTGAACGGGCTAAAGTGAAGGTTAAAGTTCGCCTAAATTTGCACGGCGTCGTGTCTGTGGAGTCAGCAACAGTAAGTTTTACTGAGTAACCAACTATGGTGTTAACTTTGACTTTGAACATAATTTCAGGGATGCGCCTCATTAGTTTGCATGTCTTGCTATCTTCTGTTGAATAGAAGAATATCAAGTTCAGAAGCTTACTTTTACTTTTAAATTTTTTTAGCTACTGGAAGAAGAGGAAGTTGAGATTCCCGTTAAACAGTCAACAAAGATGGATACAGATGAGGCTCCATCTGCAGCTGATCCTGCAAGCGAAACTGATGTCAATATGCAAGACGCCAAGAATGCTCCTGGGTCTGAAAACAATGCTCAAGAAGGAGATCTCCCTACCCAAATGGAAACAGATGCTAAGGTACAAACAAATTCTTTTTGATAATCCCAAAGATCCTATGCACATTAACAAAATACACGAGTTCTATGGCTTTCTACTTCAGTGTATAATCTAGTTTTTCAAGTAAACTGGCTGCTCATTTGAAACTAAACTCTTTGGATCTTAGTCCTTAAAGCTTAAGTTATTTATAACTTTATGTGCGATAAGTTTGTTAATAATAATTCTATAAATTGAAAGGTATATGGTACCATAGTATCAGAAGCGCACCTAAGCTTAAAATGCAGCGGAGCATAGATTTTCGTGTCACTTCTTATTTCTTAAAAGCGAAGTGTAGTTTTTAAGATTAGAAGGATTTTTTGACCAATTTTTACTTGAACAATTTATGCGTGACTGTCAATATTTTATCATATTGTATTTCTATCAAAATACACAAGGATATGTTTACATATTATATTTTGGTTAATATATATTGTTTTTATTAAAAATTAATATCTTATCTTAATCTTTTTAAACATGAACGAAATGTATTAATTGTACATACAAATGATCAAGAAAATAATCTTGTTGAAATAAAAATATGAGATGTGATTTTACATAGATATTTATTTATTAAAATGCTTAAAATATTACTAATTTAAAATTATCAAAAAAATGTGTAATATTTAATATTTACTTAAATTTATAACATTTAGTCTTACATAATCAAAACTATATAAGAAATTTAATAAATAATGATTTTTTTTCAAAAATATTGTTTCACATTAGTATCTTTGTAAACAACTGATGAAAAAATATTTTTAAATACTAAAAATATTATTTTTTTAGTAAATTCTTTAGATTGAAGTGAATCTTAAAGAACATATGTTAAATTATAAAAGAAGAGATAACAAACGGTGTAAAATAATAAATAATTTAAATAATAGTTACTTTCTCTGTAATATTGTGGATAGAGAATTAAAGACTGTTCCTTTGGGGACTGTTCAAGTCTTCTGTACCTCTGGATAAGTATATTGTACAGTGTTGTGGCCATAATTGACTTTTGAACCACAAACCACTAACTTTAATTAAAATAATTCGGTAGTTGTTTGCTGTTGGCATATTTCTTATTCAGCAGCATAAAATTTTCACCGAGGCGTGAAGAAAGAACAAGGGTGAAATAGTGGCGGGAAATTCGAGATTGTGTTAGTTAAAATTAACCTGTACACTGTGTTATGTTCAACCGGGAATGTTTCCTATCAAACCTTTTGATTTAGGCTTGATGACCTTTTAAGCCTTAAGGTTTGCACCAATATACCCATCAGCCCCTGTAGTTCAAAACCGTACCTTTTTGCCCCTGAAGTACTGAATATATATTTTTACCCTTGGACCGGCCGATTTACACTGGGTTTTTTTCCCCGTCCAAGGGCGAAAAAATACGTTTTAAGTACATTAGGGCAAAAAGGAACGGTTTCGAACCACAGGGGCTGATGAGTATATTTGCGCAAACCTTAAGGCTTAAAAGGACATTAAGCCTGTGATTTATCTATCTGAAATATTAATATTTGTTCAACTCCCATTATTGTGGCATTCATTTTTAAGTTACAAGTATTTTCTTCCTTGAAGTGTTGTGATATAACTTGACAACGTACTCTTCTTGTTGCAGCATATGCTTTTATTTTCTTTAATGTAACACTGTTGACATTCCAAATCTCATTAGGTAGATGAGATGTCAACCCGTGGGTAATCAATTAATGTTTTCTAATATAGGTTGAGGTCCCAAAGAAAAAGGTAAAAAAGACCAACATACCATTGAAGGAGCTGGTTTATGGAGGAATGCCACCTGCAGATGTACAGAAAGCAGTGGAAAAGGAGTTTGAAATGGCGCTGCAAGATAGAGTTATGGAAGAGACTAAAGACAAAAAGAATGCTGTGGAGTCTTATGTTTATGACATGAGAAACAAGGTATGCCATGGTCTTGCTTTTCACCGAATGTGAGGGATGCTTGTAAATTTAGTCTTACTTTTGTGCTTTCCCTCCAGCTGAATGACAAATACCATGATTTTGTTACCGATTCGGAAAGAGAAGAGTTTACTGCCATCCTTCAGCAGGTGGAAGATTGGTTGTATGAAGATGGTGAGGATGAAACAAAGGGTGTTTATATTGCCAAGCTTGAAGAGCTAAAGAAGGTTCGTTGTCGTATTAGGTCCTTTGTTTTTTTAGTTATGTTCTGTATCTGAATTTACTTAAGGTACTTGCAGAGAGGTGATCCCATTGAGTTCCGCTACAAGGAGCACTCAGAAAGGGGAACTGTTATTGATCAACTAGTTTACTGTATTAATAGCTACAGAGAAGCAGCAATGTCGAATGATTCCAAGTTTGATCATATTGAACTTGCTGAGAGGCAGAAGGTATTTAATATTAGTTCCCCCCCTCTAGTGATCAAAAAAGTTATGTACTGTACAGCTCATACTTGTCTGGATGTATAGGTTTTGAATGAATGTGTAGAAGCCGAGGCTTGGTTAAGAGAGAAGAGGCAACAGCAGGATTCATTACCAAAACATTCAAATCCAATTCTTTTGACAGCTGATGTGAGGGGGAAAGCTGAAGCTGCAGATAGGTAAAGTCCTTTTATTTATGGAAAATGCTTCACATTCAAGTTCATTATACTACCTGGTTTTCTAACTCAGTTATAGTATTTTGATTGGTTGGCCTGGTGAGCAGTGTTGGTATAGCTGGTATATATTTTAATTTAACTTTCTTCTATGCCATACGTTCTTTAATCCTGTCTGGTTCAACCGTTATCAGATGAATGAAAGGCCCGTAAGGGTTATGTAAAGCATGTTCCTGTTTACTTCTCATCATGGTTTTTATTAATTGCTTTTGCTTGTACAGGCTCTGTAGACCAATTATAACAAAGCCAAAACCTAAGCCAGCCAAGCCAGCCACACCTGATGTTTCATCCCCAAGTGATGATCAGTCCCATGGTGCTGAAAGTACTGATGGTCCTAACAAGGACAGCAGCGAGAGTACACCTGGAAATGAGGTCCCGCTGGCCTCTGAGGAGCCTATGGAAACTGAAAAACCAGAGACTGCAGCATAATCTGGTGGTTTTTGCTCTTTGTTCAAGATTAGATCATTGTTGTGTAAAAGTAAATCTAAGATTCTGTTCGGGGTGAGAATGAGTGGGTTTTACAATGATATTTTATGTTGGTCTGTAAAGCCGTCCATTTTTGTAGGATGGTTTAGCGTCTGCGACACCTATATACTGTAATATAGGTGCACGGAAACATTTTTCTGGAAACGTTTTTTTTTTTATTTAAGAAATTTTGTTTTAATCTTGATGCAAAATTTGTATGCTTTTTCTTATCGGTTAGAGCAAGTCTAAGAGTGCCCTAAATTCATGTCCTAAACTAGAATTTAAGGCATTTTTTACAAATGAGTGCTCCATCAGTGTCCTAGTGGTGCATTAAAACACTAGGACATCCATCAAATGTCTTATTTTTAAGGCATGATTAGGCATGCTCTATTTCATTTCAATCAATAAAAAATTTAGTTCCCTTCTTTTTTAACCATATCTTCTTTCTCATCTTTTTCTTTTCCTCTAATAGTAATTCAAATATAATATTATTTTAATAATAAGGCACAATTATAAGGCATATTGTTGGAGTTGGTATACAAAATTTTTGTCTTAAATAACTAGGACACTATATTTTATTATATTTATAAGGCTTGTACTATGACATTGTTGGACTTGCTCTTACGTCGTTACGATAAACGGATATTGCACCAACTGCTAGTGTGTATTTATGAATTCATGTCCGAGTTTACACTGAAAATGATCTGTTCCACATTGTTGAAAAAGTGTTTAACAAATAACAAGTGTAAGAGCTGAACAGTTATTTATTGTACTTTTTTTAAACCAAAATTAAAACAGATTTCGTTAATAATTTAAAAGACGAGACAAACTCCAGTTGATCATGTAATCAAGTTGAAAAACAAATAAAAAAGCTAAATAATATTCGTTTTTTCTAGATCGACAAATAGAATACAAGTATTCTGAAAATTAAAAATGATTTTAATGGTTTCTCGAGCAATTCGGCTTAAATCTCCATCTTTTTAGAGAACTTAGTTGCAAAAATTGATTTTAGAAGTACCAAAGGCCTCCATGCTATAAACAATTTTTTTTTGTGAGAAGTGGTGTGTTTCACCATCTTTTCAAACACTAACCAGCTATCTACATACCGCGATAATATTGTACATTCAGATCTCCCGGTACGTTATATAATTCGTCTTCAATATAGCAAACACAAGAGTACTTACATAAAGCTATAACATTATAAAGTATAAAGCGATACGAAAAATTCTAAAAATTCAAAGAACTCGAAATAACACAAATTTTGATATAATTTTAGACTCGGAAATTTTGAACCCAAAACTATTTTTTATTTGAAAATCTTAACTCTTACTCATAGTAGATCTGAAAATTAAAGATGAAGAGTATTATATTGTTTGACAATTTTCAAGAGTGTAAAACTGTTCTCGTGGACCGTGGTCACTACTATACACAATACAGTACATTATATCACGTGTTCTTTAATGCAGAACTCTGCCTACAATATTTGTACTAGTATTTAAGCTCACGGTGCGGGGCCTTGAAATAATGCATATGTAATCATCGGTAATTTTACAACTTCAAGCATAGGTTCCATTATTTCAAGTTTTTAATTTAGCAACTACTTCAAAGTTTACAGAGCAACAACGTAGAACATGACCTTTAGCAAAAATGCTTCAGTACTGCCTTGGCAACTTCTATGATTGAAAATTTAGTCCGGACATTCCTTCAAGGTGGTAGGATGATGTTGATGGCTGAAAATGGTTATAAGTAAAGACTTAGACATCCAAAGTTAAACTGTTTGTAATGACATGTAGATGTGAAATTTTGTTTACCTGCATTGTGGACAGCTGCATCGATTCGGATTAGGTCTGGTTTGATCCTTCGGAAATATAGAATCCTTTACATATATTTGTTGCGACGTACACTCTGTCTCCTGCAACGACGTTTGATTCCTTGATCCTTATCTTAACCGTTACATCTGTTTTGACAAGATTTTTCAACACTTTTGGATTTGTCTTCAACTGTTTGTGCTGTAAATTTGGGGTAATGTGGAAATGTTTAAATTGCTCAAATATGAAATAGGTTGCATAGTAGTTATGACTGTGACCTGCCTCTTTGAATATTTCTTCAGCTCTCTTCCCAATGAGGATACACACTTCTCTGTCCTGAAGTTGAATCTCCATTGGACCACTACTGTCCGATGCAACAATATTTAGTATGAATCTGTGATACAGAAGATGTTTGAACGTTGTTACGCAGTGATAACTATATATTGTTCTATTGAAATTAGTCAAATATGGTTAAAAAAAATGTAAGGTCAGACCTCTTTTCAGGGTGTGGAATTCTTCTCTTGCAGTTGAGGCATCTGAATGGCTCATCTTCCGAATGGATCATTTTTTTACATTCAGTGCATTGGAAAACCATCCACGGTTCAGCCTCATCTACATACCTTATATTGGCATGTACAATGACAGCAGCCTGTAATGTATATAGAAATTAGTTATGCTGTAAAGAATTCTAAAACAAACTATGTAAATATTATTTGAGATATATTGTTTTTATATACCTCAATGTATTCCTTCCCCAAAATCTTTATTGTTTCAATATTGTGCACTTCCGTTATTTTCCTTTTCAGCTTTCCCAGTGCCTTCTGCGTGAACTTCGGTGTAGATGTCCAGTATAGTTTTTGGTAACATTGTTAATAAAGTAGGATGTGTGCCTTCATGAAAGTAGATAAGCTGTACAACAGATCTTACATTTTACGAATTTGCTTTACGCTGTGATGGTTGTAATTTAAGTAAAAGGTTGTTGCCCCAACATTGGATAAGTCAAGTTCTTCTGCATTTTAAAAATGTTAAATCTCAGACTCTATTTAGAGTTTAAATAGAATTTAACAATTTTATTTGCTTTTTGACTTACTATTCCATGTTCCACATCGACAGCTGGTTATAATGACAATGACTGGTTCTTCCTCTTGTAGCAATAGGTCTCTGTGAAAGCTTTGTGCCAGAGAATCCCAGAAAGTTACAGGAACACTGGAGCTGTGTAATAAGCATAATTTGAAGGCCTATTACTACATTATATCTACCTTGCATTTTCCAAAATTTTAAATCAATAATAAACAGGAAAGGTTTACCTCCCATCAGTAAGTTTAAATTTAGACTGATATTGATTTCGTTTCTGCTTCGTCATTATCTCCCGCAGTGTGACTGATTCATGAATCGATGATTCCTACTACATCTACAATGAAGTCAATGTGAAGGCATGTTCATATTGGAATGAAAGACCACCAAAAATTTGTTCATTTAACAGTCTAAAGGTTTGTAGTGTGAGAGAATTTACCAATTAAGTAAGGTGTTTTGTCAGCAAGTGCTCTCAACTCGCTGTGATCATAGAAATCAAATGCATCCTGAGGGAAGTTATTCAGCTTTTCATCAGCCTCTTTTATTATTGTCTCAGCTGAAAGGATTAGTTGGTTTTCATCATGGACCGGGCGGAACCTATCATCGTCCTTGTATTTCTGAACAGTAAAATTCTTTACGTAGCATATTTTACCTTGCTGTAAACTTGCTTCATGCTTCTGAGCACATTTCCCCGGAATGAACGCATGGATCTTACTCTCCTTCAGTTTTAAAAACAACATTTGAAGTGCTTATGTTAATGTTTTTTCATTGAGAGGGAAAAATGTTGAAAAACTATGAAATATCTAACCTGTTGGTCAATAAGGATTACATTGAAAACTTTGAAAACTTCACCAGTAGTTGTAGATCCTCTCCAGTTTCGTATAACTTTCACCTTGATTTTCCAGTCTGTTCTTGATCGGTTCAATGTGCTA
The DNA here is from genome assembly GCA_003724115.2 of Anethum foeniculum. Taxonomy (NCBI): domain Eukaryota; kingdom Viridiplantae; phylum Streptophyta; class Magnoliopsida; order Apiales; family Apiaceae; genus Anethum; species Anethum foeniculum. Next base: position 2,298 of record PHNY01185429.1, on the reverse strand, counting down.
ATGGGAACATGGCCTTTCCTTGACATATTACTTTTGAACAGAGAACTTTTCTTTTCTGTAATGTGTTTGGATTTTGATGGTGTTATAGATGTGCACTTTTTTAAGACAGTCTATGTTTATAAATTTGTTAGTTGGTGCATTAATAAATTGACTTTAGCTAACTGGTACTCTCAATTGTATCATCTTAAATGAAAAGCTAACATGATGTGTTAAGGTACATGAATACAGTAGCAAAATTAGGGAGTTGACATTGTCACAACTAATGCAATTCTAACATAACAGAAATGCTTGTAAATAGAAATATCCTTTCGACAATTCTACTATTCAACCAAAAATTAAACCACAAAGTTGCTTTGTCGCACTTGTTCTGAACCATCAACTTTGCATTACATAATAAATTAGTGTTAAAAGACATACATATGTTCTTGTTTTCATTAAATATCATTTCATGGAAACGTATACTACCTTCTCGGTCTTTATATTCTTAGGGCTCTTCGAAGGAACAGTACCATCATCGGAGAAGGGGACAGAAACATTCAAAATACGTTCCCTCCGTTTTAGAGTAGTTGAGTTCCCAGTTTCCGGGGTTTTGTATGCATTTTCAACAGTTGGATTTCCCTGCAGTTAAATATTATAAATACGTTGACGAATGTCTAACAATGTAAGCCATTTTCAAGAAATTAGAGGTTAGTAATACTTTGTCGCATGACATTTCCTCAGCAACGTTTAGCTTTTGCAGTGGAGAAAAATGAGCAAAACTCCGAGGAGCATTTTTTATACCAACTGCTTCATACACAGTGTTAGGTCCCGAAGTATCGTAGAAGGGGGGCTTGAATACGATACTCACTAAATTAAAAAATTCTTTCTGAACGGATTACAGTCTGATAATTGAATTTGGTCTGTAACTCATTCTTATGAATCTTTTGCGGATATTCAATTTAGTGTTCGGTTAGTGGTTCCGTGTTCTTGAGGTGAATAGTGTTTAAGACATGAAAATAAAGAACACAAGATATTCTCGGAAATATATTCAATATATAAATCCGTGAATGGTTGCTACACTCCGGTAAATAAATTAACCGGCTACAATCCAAGAACAG
>PHNY01185396.1:3679-15948 GCA_003724115.2 Anethum foeniculum | reverse complement strand
GGGGGAGAGAGAGAGAGAGAGAGAGAGAGAGAGAGAGAGACTCAAACACAAAATACAACAAAATGTACAATGCAAATCAGTCCATAATCAAGAAAAACAAAGAAAAGGGTCAGTCAATTAGTATATTTTACAGGCATAAAGACATAAAAAATTTCCAACAATCATTTTGTACCAAAACAAACAAAGCCCAGAAAAGATTCTTGGGGTTTGTGCACAAAATACAATACAGTGTACAAAACAAAAACAGGAATATAATCAAGAAAACTGAAAAAAAGAGATAGTAAATAAGGAATTCTCACAGGCATAAAGCCATCAAATTGGGAGGACTGGACCATCTTGCCAAGACGAAGAGTCTCTTTATCAATTGGGCTTTTACAACTTCTGCATGAAGATCGACCAGACTTTGCATATTCCGCTTTCCATGGCTTTGGAGGGCTCGCCATTTCTTCCCCTTTTTCTTACTCACACTACTCTCTCTCTCTGTGTGTTGTGTGACTATATATAAAAGATGGAACGAAAAGGAATGTTTTGTAAAGGGTTTGGGGAATCTTGAAGTGTCCTTAATAAGCTTCTAAACATGACCTTAGTACTAATTTATTTAATTATGCCTTGTTAGTTGTTATATGGAAAACGTTTATTGTTTTATTTTTAACAATTTTTTTTAAAAAATTCATTTCTTAGTTACCATGCAAGTAGACCTCATAAATCAGATAATCATATCTGATTCGGAACGGATTTTCACTGGATTTGGTCTAATTTCGGTTTTAAATAATTTGGATCACTTTCGATTTTGATCAGTTTCGGTTTAGATCGGATTCGGATTAAAATCGGTTAAATTTCGAATAAAAATCGATTAAATTTGGTTCAAATTTCTTCAATTTTTTTTATTTTGAATCGGGTATATTTTGAATCTGAAAAATTCAGTTCGAGTCGGTTTGGGTTTTGACAAATCAATACAACTTGGAATTAAATATATAATGAATATATTTAACTATCAATAAATGAATATTTATTTATTCAAATAATTTTTTTATTTTATTTTTTATAAATATAGTTTTTAAACATTTAATATATCAACACATAAAAGATAATGAATATAATTACTGGGTTAATTATGAATACACTCACTTAATTCGTTCTAATATATTGTTAGATCAACTAATGTGTTACAAATGGGGCTGAATGTAAATTTACTTGTTTTTCCAAAACTTTTTATGCGAAAATAGAACTTAAAAGCAAAGTTACGAAAATATAAACGAGTACAAGCAAGTTTTCACGTAAATAAAACTTTATTGAAGAATATAAACCTCAAAGGGTACTTATACCTACGGTAATAAAGATCGTAGCTACTAAATATAAACATAGATGTATGTATATTGAAAAAGAATGATATAGACAATACATTCTCGCTACAAGATCACTCAATCAATTTCTCAATATAGCTATTACCATGTGTAAGATTTAATGTGTATGTATTGAATGTTTCTTCAATAATATCCCCTTGAAAAGCTCTCACTCAAAAATACACTACAATCTCAAAATTCTTCTCTTCGTGTTCCAATAAAAATAATTTGTGTCAAGTCCCATCATATATAGGCTGCTTAAAATGACTTGTGGGAAAAGATATATTTCAACAACGTGTCTTAATATTGCCCATTCCTTTTATTATACTTTTACTAGCGAAATGTGAGACCTTGGCCACTTGACAAGCGATGAAAATAATACAAACCAAGCTGATGGACGATTTAAACATCTTAGAGGATGATGGGCGATTGTATGGCTTTCTTTGTAGTTAGAATCGTCTTTTATATCTTCTTTTACTTAAAAATTTAAGCATACAAGCTGAGGGGCGAAGGAGACTTTCTAGAGCGACAAATAATAGCCCTTGAGCCTTTGCCTTGGCCATTTTTCTTGCTTGGAACATAAGGGAGAGACGATCGAAGGTGTCTACTATAACATATAATCATCATTCCTTCTTTCCATTCCATAGAATTTGCTACCACATCTTTAATGGGCGACAAAGGCTATTAGTGACAAGTCAATATCACCTGTTGACTTTCAAGTACTTAGATTTTTAATTAGTACATGTCAAGGGAGATTGGAAGATAATAATGTGGTCAATATCACTCGTTGACTTTCTAGTACTTAGAATTATTTCATTGCCTTAAGTTCCAACCAATATATGTAGCTCTAACCCTTAACCTAGTATACAGAAACGAATCATGTGCTTGTATGTGTTTAATCTTCTTTAAGCAAGATCAAACTTTATATCTTCAAATTATTTTAACAGTCAATAGTCTTCCTGTATTTGATACTCAAATTCCTTTCACGAACCGCTGACGCCTAGAGCAATGGTCTGGTTCACAGACGACTATCTCCGCTCATAATTTTTGTATTTATTCCTTAAGATCACTGTTGAGTCAACATCTAACATTAGCGTTTCCACTAAAATCTTCCGGTCTTTACAATGAATCCTGACAGTCACTTCGAATATCTTCAACTCCTTATTCCACCATTGCCTGAATATATTGATAAACTTTATTCGGTTCTTTAATGAAGGCTTCTTCACTGTAACTAATCCTGATTCCCGTGTATATGCCAAATCTTCATTATTGAATAGATTCATGTGAACTTAATATTATTTGTAAGTCATGTTCTATTGTTGAGTTATCAATCCTGACATTATTGATTTAAAGAATACTGCTCCAATCTTGCTCAACATATATCAAGTGGATCGCCATCAAATTTTGGTCTTATGTAAATCACTCCACACAAAATAAGTTACATTCATTAAATTATTAAAAAGTTGGCATTAAAATAACTGTTTTTCGTTAAATTTCATGAGGTGGATTTTACGGGGACTTAACCTGGACTTGTCTGTCCACATGGCAATGTGATAATAGGGATTTAAGATAGTATCATGTGGTGATTGTACATATAATTAATTAGAAAAATTTGCACATTTGAAGATTAAATTCGAAGTAAAGAAAGATGGGTGTGTAGAACCCAAAAATCCCGATGAAATGAAGATACATATAAGCAGATTGAGACGAAATTGGCATGCTTAGTCAAAAAATTACCCTTAGTCAGTTTTTATCGTTTATTAAAAATTTAAAACTTCACCAAATATAACTTAATTTAAATTAAGTGGTTTACATAAAACAAAAAATTTATCGATGGTCGACTTGATACATTAAAATGAAATAATTGAGTCGGTTAATAATTAACCTTATAATTATTATAAAACCTTATTTATTTTTTAAACATTTTATTTTAGAAATGCGTGCATTATACATGTCAATCAAGTATAATGTAATAACAGGGAATTTTATGATTATTTTGTGATATATTAAATGAAATAATATGTGCTTTATATCAGTTCGAGTTATTTTTGATATTACTTGTTACGTGATACGTGTTCATTGTGATCATGTTCGGTCCAAGATTTTTTCCGGATTTTTTATTTCATGTCAAATATAAATATATGTAATTTTATTTCAATTGGAGTCATTTTTGGAAGCCCGTGCTACGTATGTTTTGTATCATTTTACGAGCTTAGTACTTTTTACGTTAATTTTCGGGATTTATTGTTAATTTAGAAAATGTTTGTTTTATAAAAAATTATCGACCCGGGCCCCTACTGGGATTCCGACACCCACAAAAATCGTGTTTTTATTTTTATAAAATAAAAAGCCTTTCAAATATCTTATATTTTTGCATTTTTGGAAAGTTCATAATTTTTATAAAAATTTGGCATAACTTTTATAGTTATTCGAGAAATAATAATTTAAAATTATTTCTCATAAAAATTGATTTTTGGGGCTAATTATTTTAATTAGTTAAATACACTTTTAAATGATTTTTAGGGGGTATTTTCTGTAATTATAAATTTCTCTAAAAAAAAGTGTTCTTTGCGTTCTTGAGATTCAATGCTAAATTTGGAGATGTTTCCGGTTTCCAATCATTAAGTGTAAGTAACCAAAATGATCAATTTTCAGTCTTCTATCTGATTTTATCATCTAAAACTATGTTGGGTAACTTTTATTTTTGAAAAAAATTAGGGTTCTTGGTTGTTCTTGCGGATTAAGGTTATTTTATAGGAGTTATTGATCTCGAATTCCTAACTTCGAGTAACCAAACCGAATCCTACAATCTGTACTACCTATTTATGCTATCCATTTGTACGGAAGGTAATTTCATAATGTTTTTATTTTTTCTGAATTTTAATTGGAATTGGGTGTTTATTTTGAGTTACGTTCGAAAACGCCGCTTTCTCTATACTGTTGTCATACAGCTGCCCGCCTAGAAGAGCCACTCTCTCTGTAGTGTTGTCACACAAGATAAACACGCCACTCGCCTGCTGGCCGGGTGAATCGAACTTATCTTCCTGTCAACTGTCTACCCAGTCAAGTGCAAAAACACAATAGAATCATGCAATGCACGCTTCTGGTGTGCTTCCTGCTCGCGAGGAAAGAAAGAAAGGCGATAAAGTGAAGTTCGGATTTGACTGTTTGCAGCATGAGAGAAAAATAAGACGCAAAGATGAAGAACTACAAAGTGCTATGATAGAGTTAAGCTTTATTAAAAGAAAACGTTGGTAATTAAACGAAGAATGTTTGTTACTTCGAAAGAAAAATGATGAAATAACAACTATGTTGCAGAAAAAGAAACAATCTAACAAATTGAAGAAGTTGCTAGTGATTGTAGTCATGGCTTGGATTCTTTTTAGTTTGTTCAATTAATGGTTATTTTGCAGAAGGGAAAACAATCTGTAGTAGTTTGATAAAGCTTGCAATGTAATGATGGTTATTAAGAAATGAAAGTGTCAATGTTATGTGCTTCAATGTGTTGTTAATGCTTTACTATTTCTATGTTCTGTCATGAGCAAAATAACAATAAAAAGACTATTTTTATAAACTTAATAACCCTTTTAAACTCCTCATGCATCTTTCCAAGTTTCCAATTTGGAATTTTTTTAATTTTATCTCCAAAAAGGTCTACAAGGTATTTGGTTGTCACTAGCTTGTTTTTATAGTTCCACACAAAGTTATGTTTATTTACTATACTCTTCAACTGCCACATATCTTTCTCTTTAATGTAACTAAACCACATTTTATGTGGGCACCCATGCACACCCAACTTGGACCTTTTTAAATCATCTTGAAGATATTGGTAGGGTCTACTATTAGCCATAGAAGTTGACTTCTCAGCTTGTTGAAATCTTTTTTACTACCAAAAATCATACCAGCTTCGAATTTAATGTCCTTAGCTGGTGTGTGCATATTAAAAACTCCACTTACATACTTCATCTTTTGTTTTTGTGGAGGGGGCTAGCATAACACAACTCTTCATCACTCTCCTCACTACTATGATAAAATGCCTAATTTGATTCTCTAGTATATTCACATTACATCTCATTCATTTCATTGAACTCTGTTTGTCTCTCCACTTCATCTTTTTTCTTTTTCTCTTCTCTACAAGCCTTGCTATTATCTACATATTTATCATCATTACAGTAATATCCTTACATTTCATCCCTTTCTATATCAGAATCACCATTAGCAGGAGTCACATAATAAACATACAACACAATATTATAACCACATTACTTTCTCAATTCTACCACTTGAGATTTTGGTTCAGCATTTATTAATGAATCTTTTCTTTAGGATTTTTATAGTGGAGAGAATCAAACTCACCAACATCATCAAAACACAGCTTTAATTCATTAATACTAAGGTTTTCTAATTCGATATGTTTGTATACCCTTCTAACATTACTTGTGTTTGAGTGAAGGAAACTATCGCAGAAGTCCGTGTTGCACGAGCCTCTATTTTAATTTGTACTTTCCATAATTTTTAGAAGGTTCCTTCCAAAGTGAGGTTTGAATATTGCTAAAGTATACACGTAGATATTTTTAAATGTAAAGACACACCAAGCTTAAATCTCTAAAATACACCAGGCTTGAATCTTTAGTATGTCATGGAATTAATGTATTAATCATCACTCATATTCTATGCTTCTTGAAACATATCTGCATGTCGAGTGATGACACAAACAACATAGGTGCCCCCTCCGTTCCCCACCCCAGCACAGAGAGAGAAAGATGCATATGGACACTATATCACTTCATTATTGCACGTTGTGTTATTCCGACTTTATTTCAGCACGTTGAGGTAACGATCTTAATTAATTAATCTAAATTGCTAATTCTATTACAAAATGATTAAGGTACTGATAACTCTCTTTCCCGATCTACTTCTTCCTTGCCTCGCTCCTTACTCGGAATATGGTGTAGTTGTTGATCGGGTAACACCGGAAGGGGGATTTTGGCTTCGAGATGCCTCCGACATGAGAATAAGAATGGGTTTGGAAAAAGATAATTAAAAAATGAGAGAGATCTAAATGAAATAAACAAAAAAAATAAACAAAAAATGATACAATTGCTATAAAGTGAAAATAGAACATAATAAAATAATAAAAATGAGGGGAGCATATTGTTTCCATGTTCGTGTGAATTAGTTGTTTAGGTTTAAAGGCATGTTTCTTACCCTTCCCTTTTATTTTCCTTTCTAGCTGTGATTGTTGGCTTTCATTTCCCTCGAGATTTGTCTAATCATGTCATGGAAATAGAGGGGTGACTTGCTCCTTCATTTATTCTTTGTTATATATAATTTGCTTATCTCTTCTTCGTTTTGTTGTTCCAGGTGTGTAGCCCATCCGTTGCTCCTTTTTCTTCCTGCCCTTGGGTACTTTCATGTTCTTTTTTTATATTTTTACTTGATCTTTTTGTTCCTTTATGGCTGGAAAGATTGGGTCTTTAGTATGGAGTCTCTTGTCGTGTCATCTTCTGCTACTGAGAGTGGTAAAAGTAGTGAGCCTAGAGATGAAGTTGAGAGTTTGCCTCCTTCTGGTGCTGTTGACCAGTCTCGTTACCGTCTTCGCAACCAAAACTCTGTTAAGAATTAGCATGTTTCCCTCGGTGAGAGAGCTTCTGTTATCAAGACTATTATAAATGTCGGCTCATCTTCCCACACACCCTCTGTTGAATAAAATTGCTAGGCCTCGACATGGGGCGAAATTTGAATCCAATAAGTCTTTTAATCGTTCTAGTGGATATTCGAAAAACCTTTTGGATTTAGATATGTTTTCAAAGCATTGTGCCTTTTCAGATGGTTATGCCATCTATTCTCCTTCTGTCGCTGATTGAATATGGACACCTTGTCATTCTGGCCGTCATGTTATCCCCAATATGCATTTTGAATATGGTTTCAAGCTTCATATACATCCTTTTTACTTATTTGTTTTCTAGACATTCGGTTGTGGTCTGGGTCAATTAGTTCCTAATGCCATTCTTTAGATTAACAGGATAACAAGGTGTCATGAACTGGGTCAGTTCTCCACTATTGATCTTTTGTTCTTAATATATCGGGTGAAAAGTACCGAAGTCCAGCTTTATTTTGATAAGAAAGAGGGTTGTAAGAAGCTTGTCGAGGCTCACAGGTCGAACTCTAGGTGGCATGACAAGTGGGCTTGGTATGAGGGGTGCAAACTGAGTCGTATTGGGCCTTGACAGCCTCTCTATCCTGCCCGCGTGAGGTTATTGAACTGTCTGGGTTCCAAGATACCTGAGAATTGTTGTCTTTTCATAATTGAGTTGTTACACAATTGACGTCCCTCTGTAAGATAGAGGAATTGAACACCTCTTTGACGTATATGGGTCTGAGAGCTTTGGGGCGTCCGAGATGGCTAGTTTGGACAAAGCATCTACCCACTGATTTACGGACCTGTCGATGTTATTTATGGTCCACGAGGCGAAAGTTTGTAAAAGCTTTGAGGTGACTTGCATATACGCTGCCAATTTCTCATTGATGGTTTTGAATTCTCCCTGGACATGCTTTACTGCTAACTCTGGGTCGCTGAAAATGTCGATGACTGACACTTCTAATTATGGTGCCAATCTGAGGCATGCTGTGAGTCCTTCATATTGTGACTCATTGTTGGTTGTGGGGAACATGAATTTGACGACCTGCTTGACGATAAAGCCCTCTAGATTGGTGAGGATGACTTCTGTTCCTCCGGCCTGTGAGGTAGATGAACCGTCTATGAACAAAGTCCATGCTTTGTCTTCTGGGCTAGATATTATCTCCCCTGGCTCTAAGCTGGTGAATGTACGCTCTGTGATGAAATCGGCTAGTACTTGTGATTTCATTATTGTTCTTGAATGAAATTCGATATGGAATTGGCTTAGCTCTATTATCCATGAGGTGAGCCTTCCCGACATGTCGTGCTTGTGGAGAACTTGTCTTGTTGGTTGATTAGTCATTACTATTATTAAGTGACCTTGGAAATACTGTCTCAACTTACTGCTGGAAATGACTAAGGCGTACACGAGCTTTCGATGTTGGAATACCATGTTTCAACCTCTTTCAAGGTGTGACTCGTGTAGTATATCGGCCTTTGATCTAATTTAGCCTTTTTAACAAGTACTGCTGCTACCGTGAGGTCAGCTACTGACTAGTATAACTTCAATGGTTCGCATGATGAAGGCTTGGTCATAATTGGAAGAGATGTAAGAAAATCTTTTATTTTTTATAGGCTTTCTTCACATTCCTTTGTCCAATTGAAGAAGTTGTGCCTCGATGCATTGATCTGATACATAGGAAGGCACTTCTTCAAGGATTGGGGTTTGAAGCTTCGAAGAGCGGCTATTAGTCCTGCGAGAGCTTGGAGCTCCTTGAGACACTTTGGAGCCGTTATGTTTTGGATGGTTTTGACTTGGTTTGATTAGCTTCAAAACCTCTATGAGTTAAGAGGAACCCCACAAATCTTCCTCCACTTAATCCGAAGGAGCATTTTGTAGGGTTTAGCCTCTTGCTGTGAGCTCTTACCCTTTCGAATATTTTTCTTAGATCCTTCACATGAGATGAAAGATATCAGTGACATGGCTATGATGTCATCGACATACACTTGGATGTTCCTTCCAATCTGTAGGCCAAATATTATGTCCATTGTGCGTTGAGAAGTGGCTCCTATGTTTAGAAGTCCGAATGGAACGACCTTATATCTGACGACCCCTTTGTGGGTTATGAACTCTATGTCGTCTTGGTCTTCTTCTTCTAGTTTAATTTTGTTATAGCCTGAAAACGCATCCATAAATGATAGGATTTCATTTCCTGGAATCGATGAACTGATCGATGTTGTGGAGGGGGTAGAAGTCTTTGGGGTAGGCCTTGTTAGATTGGAGTAGTAAATACACATTCGCCATTTTTCATTACTTTTCTTGACGAGAACGGTGTTGGCTATCCATTTTGGGAACTGGACTGGTTTGATGAAGTCAGCTTCTAGAAGTCTGTCTACTTCTTTCTTGATTGCCTCTTGATTTTTTTTTGGAGAATATTCTTCTTTTTTACTTTACAGCTTGTATGCCCGGCTTTATGTTTAGGCAATGCAGTGTTATTTCGATTGGTTTGGGACCCAGGCAAAAATGTCCCTAAACTCTTGGAGGAGTTATATGAGTGCCTCCCGAAGTTCTTGAAATATCATGGTACCCATTTTTACAGTCTTGTGAGGCTCGTTGAAGTTGAGCCGGATCTCTTCGACGGGCACAACTAGCTCGTAATTTGAAGGTTTTGAGATCTCAATGATGTCCCTTGGGTCTACCTTAACCACCTGATTCACCGAGGCTTCTGAACTGATTGACCTATTAGGAATGGCTGACCTCACGTAGGATTGCCTTGAAATTTTCTGGTCACCACACACCTCTCCTACTCCGAATTCCGTCGGGAACTTCATTTTCATATGTGGAGAGGATATGATAGCTTTTAGAGCTCCCAGGGTTGTGCGACCTAGGATGGCATTGTATGTAGAAAGGGAATTGACCAATTGGAATTTCATTACTTGCCATGCTTGACAAGGAGGTGATCCCAACAGTAGTGGCTGGTCAATGACCCCAACCACTTTGACTTCATTGCTTGTGAATCCATAGAGCGGTATGTCTTCTGCAGCCGCTTAACTTCTTATTGCCTAGATTCATTCTTGAGAACACTGTGGTAGATTTATCTACTGAACTTTCATTATCTAATAGTGTCTTCTTCACCGTGTTCGTTCCAATGTTTGCAGTGATGACCAAGGCATCTTGGTGATCCTTGATTGTTCTTTTCCCATAATCCTCATCCGAGAATGATATGACTAAGGATGGGTTTTTCTTTGGCCTCTTTGAGTCCACTTGGAACACCTCCTTAGCATAAGCTTTCTTTTCCCTGTTAGAAGCTCCTCTTGCTGAGTATCCTCCTGAAATTTCATCAATAACCCTATCCTGGTCATAATTTTGTTGGTGAGGAGGATCCTCTTTGATGAAAAAATGTGCGAGTTCCCCACTTTAAACTTTATCCTCAGTTAAGTTCTTGAGCGGGTAACATCCTTCCGTGGTATGTCTAGTGTCCTCGTGATAGTCGCAAAACCTGCTACTTGGAGGTCCACTAGGATTCATGGGTCTTGGAGGTCTGTATCCTGGGCTTGCTTTGAGGATGGCTAGAATTTGGGATTTGTCAATGCTGAGTTTCGTGAAGTCCCGCTCTTCGTGAGGTCTAAGAGGCCAAGCACGTTATTTTGGAGAAACATTCACGATGTGTAAGACCTATCCGAGGTGTGAAGAGAATTTTCTTCTTGTTTATTTTGAACATGCGATTTCTGAGATGAACTTTTTTCGTTTTTATGACTTCGTTCAGTCTAACAATATTCTCACTGTGAGGAGCGATCAGATGACCTATTCGTTTTTGACCTTGGAGACCTAGATGACTGAATGTTGCCCCTACTGCTTCTTGCAAAGTCAACTTGTGTTCAAATAGGTCAATAGCTGCTTGAAGTGTTGTGGGATTCTTTTCGAAGAACTCCTAGAGCAATAAATTGTGTCTACCCCTGTCAACCTCTGCTGCTAAGTAAGTCATTTCTAGGTTCTCTATCATATCTGAGATTTGTATTATCTCAGCTCTAAACCGATTTAAATATTCCTAAAGACTTTCATTTGACCGTTGATGAATGTTTACAAGAGATAATGTCATTTTTCTTCCTTTTTTATTAGTGGAGAATCTAGATTTGAACTTATTTTTAAAGTGGACCACGATTCTATGGACTTTGCTGGGAGATTATTATACCACATGAAAGCTGGACCTTTCAAGCATGTTGAGAAATACTGACACTTCGCTACATCAAAGTGTCCATAGAAGGCCATACGACCGTCAAAGGTGGATGAAGTCCGCGGGATCCGCGGAGCCGTCAAATTGATCAATTAAAGGCACTTTGAGGTCTCTGTTTATCTTAGCTCTTTCGATCCTTTTTGAAAATGGACTCTCCGAGGAAACCTCGGTCTCCCCCTAGTGAATTTTTATGAAGTCCTCTGTTAGATAATTTGATGACCAGTGTTTAGCACTTAGGCAAATCAGAGTTTATCATCAGTGTTTGACAGATTGATATCAGTATTTGATATCAGTGTTTATTATCAGCATTTACTGTCAGACTCTGTGGAAGCAGTAAATCATGCAATGATTTATCTGATTGAAGATCTTGAAGATTGCAAGGATATGTCGGTTACTCAACATTTGGAAAGGAATAATCAATCAATAGATATGATCTTTATCTAGTCATACTTATGTAATCATATCAGTAGTAATTGATTGTGTAACTGTGTATTATATAAACACAGATAGGTTAACATTATAAGTGGTATCAATTATTATTAATCATTCGTGTAACCTAGCAGCTCTCAAGAATACTTGAACATTCTTTGAGAGAGTACTTTGTATTACAGAAACAGTTTTTATTCATCAATATAAAAACTGTTCATCATTTTTTTTCTTGTCTATTATCGATTTGATTGTTCTATACTGTATTAACCCCCTCTACAGTATATTTGAGACCTAACAATTGGTATCAGAGCTCATCTGTTAATATACATACAGTTAAGTCCTCTGGGAACAATACTAGTAGATATGAGGCTATTAGGGTTCCTATGCTGAAAGCAAGTGAATATCCCACTTGGAAAGTGAAGATGGCTATGTTTTTTGGAAGCCACAGATCCTGAATACCTTGACAGGATATATGATGGACCACATGAACCAACAAAGCTCTCTGTTGCTGTTAGAGATGCACCGCAAAAGGTTGTTCCTAAGGAGAAGAAAGATTATACTCTTGAGGACAAATCTTCAATAATGAAAGATGCAAAGGTGAGACATCTTTTCCATAGCAGTCTTGATAATTTTATGTCCAAT
>PHNY01185158.1:2784-19477 GCA_003724115.2 Anethum foeniculum | reverse complement strand
TTAAGGTATGTAAGCCCAATGGGCTATATTACTAGCCAAAATTCGTAGTCAATATGTCAGTTGACTTAACAGCTTGTCAAAGGGATTCTATCAAAGGTATGATTCCTAGAAGATAACCATCAAGGAACCGCACTTGGTAAGAAAACTGTTTCCTCATGTTATAGAACTCCCAAGTCTAATCAAATATAACGACTTGCTCACCAAGTCTCCAAAGTCTAATCCAACTCATGGATTCACCACCTATAAAAGGGGCCTGACCACTCAGATCAGAACTACGTTTTTTGACTTGATCCTTGGCATAGCACAAGGTACGTAGGCATCTTGTGAAGACAGTATTAAGTCACGAAACACGAGACCAGTCATAAAGGCTCGAAGCTCTTTTACCCTAATTTGAGAATACTAATTTTATTCCATAACAATAATATTTATATATTGTTAGCTATAGAATTAATTGATAATTTTTATATTATAAGGTTGGTAAGACAAACACAAAATTTATATTATAAATATTTTTACTTTTTAATTTATTTTTGTTATATTGTTTTATATCCAACCAGCCAAATTATTTCATGTTTTGCTTATAATAGTATAGTATAGAGATTAAATGCTTATAGTAATGCTAAGGTGTTTGTTGTTTGGGAGGATACCATGTGTCGTATTTGTTTTATAAATACTTTTACTTTTTAATTTATTTTTATTATATTGGTTTGTATAGACAGGAAAATGTTAATTTTTTTGGAAGGTGTTAACCAACCAATCAAATTATTCTATGTTTTGATTATAATAGTATAGTATAGATGAATGTTTCTTATGGATGAGATTCGAACTTGGGAACCTGAGTAGTGTATAACTAATAATATAAATATTTGATGTTGGCGGGATTCGAATCTGGGGAACTTGGGTAATGTATTATTTTAATATTTAGATCTAATGGTCCCAAGCATTTAATTAAAATTTGGACCAAATCGGAACAAGTAATTATAACTTAATTGCTTCCCCTGCAAACTTTATCACTTGTATCTTAAAATCAGTGTTCTAAAACTCGGCCGATAACTTGGGGCGAGTACTCAGACTCGGACTCATTTTTAAGCTAATTTTTTGTTCTTTGGATAGTAACCCAGTTTTGAGCATAAATCGGGTCAAACTCGGTCCAACTCGGATATATATATATATAACTCATGCATAAATAATTATAAGGTAAGATTATTGAGTGAATTTTAGAAAGTTTCCAAATGATTAGGTTATTATGTTTGTTCAATATTTTTTTACTATTTTTTTGATGAAATTCATTGATGCACTGGTTATATATATTATATACACACATATACATATATATATATATATACATACATATATATAACCCGTGCATCAATGAATTGTATAGAATAGAATAAAGGGACAAAGAGTTTTTTCTTTCAAGAAAGTTTATCATCTAACCAGCAGACATATGACCGTGAACGTTTAGACAATAAAGACTTTCATGTGAGAGAAGAAAACACCTAATGAAAAGCCATTAACATGCTCTTATAACCTCCTTTTTTTTCCACTACATAAAATCATTCTCATACTTGGAATATTAAATAAATGAAGATTAATACCTAACAAAACCATAATAATCATAAATTAAATTATCATGTGCACAAGTAAAAACTACACACAAGGTTCGTCAGAATTGGACATAATAATTGACAATAATAATATAAAGTAGAGAAGATATTGCGAAAAATACCAAAGTCTAACCAAAGAGAATCCGGCCCTTTGGTTAGATACCTGAATAAATATGTAGACTGATTCTTTGTAAGAGACCTCCTTAATCTGTACTTATTATCTTTACATCTTACCAAATTTGAGTGTAAAAAAATATCGGTAAACATAAAAAACATTTTTTTATACACCAACCAACATTAATAATATCGAATTTGAAATTAAGTAGGAATTTTGTACACACCAACCAACCAACAATAATACCTCATTAAGGCACAAAAAGGCATCAACCGTGGACCTCGTGAATTTGAAAAATCCAAGTACATGTATTAAACATTGAAAAACCATTAATACATTTAAAAAGGGTTGAATAAAGTATTGTAACATGTACTTCTAAAACAGTTATTAATAGAAGATTCAAAATTTTGAATTTTAAAAAATCCAATTAGAATATCAATTATTCAAAGAAAAATGTAACTGAAAATTAATTATCTCATTTAAAGTAAAAATATTGTCATTAAAGAATGAAAATCAATGTACAACATAATGACAGAGAAATAAGCTCCACTATACCTACTAAAAGAACAAACTGATAAATAAAAAAAATAAGGGAGCATTAATGACTGATTACTAAAGATGATTAAAAAAGAGAGCAAATATAAAGATCTTTTTGACAAAATCATAGATAACATTACATTAATATTTTTATTTTTATTTGTATTAAAATAATATGTGGTTAATAAATTTTAAAATAATTGTTTAATTTAGAGTAATTGAAGATTCGAACCTGAAATTTTGATTATTTATATTTTTAGTATTTAGATCTAACGATTCTGATCATTTGATTTGAAAGATCTAACGGTTACAATTCATAGGAATTACTGAAAAGGAGGATAACCAAAATAATAAATTGAACCAAATTAAACCTTATTCTGATTATTATAGTTTAGTATTCGTATAGAATCAATTATTATATGCAGCTCACCGTCACGTTAAATTTATATAACTATTAGTTTATATTATTTTAACTAACACTCGAAGATACTCTAAAAGAAACTGCGTATATTACTCTCTAATTTTTAACCGAATGGTGTATATCTTTGAGATTTTATTTCTTAAAATATTTGAAGTCTTATAGGTAACAAGTACTATGAAGATAAGATTTATTCACATGAAGAAAAATATCTAAAAAAATGTGATATTCTTACATATATTTTTTATTCTCTACATTGACTTACATGTAGTTGGTCTATTAAGAACAAAATCCCCGAAGCCATAAGTAATAATAAGATACTAACAGATTAAAGAATGTTTCATTGTATTTAAAAAGGTATTAAAAGCTCTTATTTAAAGACTCAAAAGTCAAATCTATGTACGTAGCTCTACATAATAAAAGCGCTATATAAGATATATAAGATCAAGAAAGATAAACAAAAAGACATCGTCAACTGTATCTCTTATTCTGAAATAAAATAAGATGAACAAAACTTTAAGTTATTATGTACTCGTCATGCTCATCGTAAGTATGAGATTGTCCAGACAGGTCACTGCCGATCCCGGTAAGTAACTCATCTGCACTTGTTTCCTAATAGTCATTATCTTCGCCTGTAATTTTATAAATAAAATTCATAATGTAATGTGTAGTCAGATACATTTATAATGTAAATCCCTTACCATCATAGTACTCATGGAGGACATAGATTAAAATTAAAATTTTAAATAATTTAACAACATAAAATATATTGCCCTTTTCATTTTTGAATAATTTTTCTCATTAGATTTTTTCAATTATATTGTATATAAGAGTATCCAAAGTTTAGAATTTAGGGTACATGATCTTTTTGAATTTTAGATTTATAATATGATTTATAATCTTTTTCATTACTTAATTTGACAGATACACCTATGCCTAAAGACAACGAATCCATATGTTACAGTGTGAATCATTTTCCCAATTGCATAAAAAATATAGATAACTGTCTGGATTTGTTCTTGGACAAATTTTCTCACGGAGAATTGATAGATGAATACTGTGAAAATAATAACTTTTGTACATGCAAATATTTGTGTTAAACAAAAGTGTAAGTTTATGTTCAAATGATTAACTAAGCGCAAACATGTTAACATTGTCAAATTTGATATTTTTTATGTGTACCTCTCAATATACTTGAAGATCAGTTCAACTCATCACTTTTCATGTATATATTTTTTCTTTATCTTATGTTGAAAAATCAAGACACGGAAAAAAACCAACCAAAGTCAAGATCAGTGCCGTTTCATAGGGTATAAGGACCCAGGGCCAAATTGGATAAATGGACCCCAATAGCTTTTCCTTTATAAACATAAAATATTATATCTTATAAAGGCTCAATAAATGTAGTGACTTCATCCTCATATATTTTTTTGATATCTTTTGACCTATTTATGTACTAGCCCAATTAATTGGATTATCACAAGATTCCCCAACTTTTATTGACACATTGGTATCTTATTCTACTCACTTTCGAGAGGATAACATTTCCTTTTACTATAAAACTCAGATTATGTACGTGCAATTTGTTGGTCCATATATGACTAAAGGTATTCTCTATTTTTTTTGACTCCCTTAAGAAGCCAAGAATTGTCACTGCAGTTGCGATTTGCGATTTTTCTGGTTCCTAAGTCTGTGAATTCTTTACAAATAAAGCATTTCAGGCTGATCACATGTTGCAACGTGTTATGTAAGTGCATTTTAAAAATGCTTGCTAGCCGATTGAAGAAAGTCATTTCATCTTTAACTTCTTCTTCTCAATCAACTTTCATTCTGGGAAGACCAATAGGTGATAATATCTTTCTTGCTCAATCGTTACGCAAAGATTATCACTTATCTAGAGGTCAACCAGGATGTACAATTAAACTTGATATTCATAAAGTATTTGATTTTCTTAATTAGAGCTTCATTTTTGAAATTATGAAGCACATAGGTTTTTCTTATGGTTTTATTGACTGGGTTCGAACTTGCGTCATGTTAGGTCCAAAAGGTACATACAGAGGGGAGGGGGTGAATGTATGTTCTTTATTTTTTGAAACTAAAAGCAGCGGAAGTTAAAACTTAAATCGAAAGAACAAACACAAACAAGGTTCAGGGTTAATATCTTATGTATTGAGAAGTAACCTCGAAGGTTTTGCTTACAAACATCAAATATAAAGATTTGATGCAACAAAATGATTCAAGCACACTAATCTATACAATGAATAAACAAGTGCTTGAACCTCTCTCTACAAAAGGAATAATCAACTAATGATTAAAGATACAACGACAATGATTGATTCCTTTAAATAAAGAGCTACAAGAGAATGTAAGACTTTAATTGGTGTATAGAAAATTAGGCATGATTTGTTCTTGTCAAATCAATGAATAATAAAGGTATGATTCTAAAATACAAGAGCTTCGCTTTCAATATGTAGAGAGTGATATAATTCCAATCTGCATATCTGATTATATAGATGGTAGGTGGTAGGTGGATAGACTTGGAGACGTGGAAAGCTCTCGTCCAAGTAAATTTAATTCACAGCTTGCACACTTACTCTTATTGCGCTTGAATTACCTCTATAGCTTCAGCACTTGAATAATCAATAACACCTTGAAGTAGTGGCACCTAGAGAGTGATTTCATGACTTAGAATCTCCAAGAAAATCAACAACTTGTGCCTACTAGGAAGGTACATGGAGTGGTGGCGCCTATAAGCTTTCCAGAAGAGTTTTTACTTGATTTATTTTAAGTGTGAAGTCATGTGGCGCCAAGGAAGGTTAAGAAGCCTTAGGTGGTGCCTATTAGGCTTCTAGTACTTAGAAATTGGTCAAGGTTCTTCCAAGTTGCGCCTACTAGTACTAATAGCCATCAAGTTGCGCCTAAATGCTTGTATAGCCTTCTAGTGGTGCCTATAATTAAGTATAGTATGATTTCTACTTAGTTTTTGAACCACAAGCTTCTAAGTGGCGCCTGTAGTATTAACAAGGCAACTTTTGATTTAGCTTCTTCAATCACAAGGTGCAAGTGGCGCCTACTTATAGCATGGATAACCTAGGTGGTGCCAAGAGTAGCCAAGTATGGATTTCTGACTTAGTTTCTGAAGGCCCTGTCCACTGAAAAGATGTTTCATCTTCTCGTCTTCTCCTCGAGTCTTCGTACAAACCATACAATGTTCTTTTTGGATACAAATCCTCACTTAACAATACTTCTAATAATGATACTTAGTTTCCCTTCATGGATCACTGACACCTAGTGCAATTAGTCTGGTTCACAGATGACTAGTTCCGCTCTCAGGCCTTCGTATCATGAACTCAACAAACCATTGTTAAGTCTTCTACCATATATAATCAACTTCTCTTAGAATCCTTGAGGTCTTCACACTGATCATACTAACTACTACGAATGACTTCAACCTTATTACTCTGTTGCCTGAACCTGTTAATGAACTTCAAACTGTCTTTTGTTGACGACTTCTTCACTACAGCTACTAAGATCTTTGTGTATATACCATAACTTCAATCTGTAGTGATTCTTAGTGGAACATAGTATTATTTTTAATTCCTTGTTCTATGTTGAGTTATGCAAACCAGTATTGTTGAGATAACATATCCAACTTCAATCCTGCTCAACACGTCACCACAACCATATTTTCAGTAAACTTAAACGGTTCTTTGGAGGGGTTTTCTCAAGGTCAATTAGGGTTGAGAGAGGGTGATCCCCTCTCACCCTATCTTTTTCTTATGGCCATGGAGGTTCTATCTTCGTGTCTGAACAATAAAGCTCAAGGAGCAGATTTCAAGTTCCATCAGCGAACTAAAGAAGTTAGTTTAAATCATATCATCTTTGCAGATGACGTATTTCTTTTCAGTTATGGCGATATTGGTTCTGTTAATGCTTTTATGACTGGTGTACATCACTTCTCATCTTTCTATGGCTTATTCCTAATAGCCAAAAATCTCAGGGTTTTCTTGGCAATATTCAAGAGGAGGTTGTTGACTTTATTATCGCATCTACGGGTTTCAAAGAGGAATTTTCCCTATTTTCTATTTGGGGCTTCCTCTTATTACTAGTAAGCTTCTTGTTCGGGACTGTCTTCACTTACTTAATAGAATTTCTGATCGCATTCTAACTTGGACAGCTCGGTTTTGAATTTGCTGGGCGTTTACAGCTCATCAAATCAGTTTTAACTAGCATTTTTGGATATTGAAGCATGTATATTTTTCTTTTGCAGACGGCTCTCAACAAAATAAATAGTTTTATATTCAAATTCCTTTAAGGTGGTTTCTACAAGTCAAATGGGAGGTGTCATTACAAGGTTAAATGGGATGAGTGCCGTAAACCTAAAGAGGAAAAGGGGTTGGGTATAAAAAATCTGTTTGAATGGAACCATGCTGCTACTCTCCATCAGTTATGGTGTATTATCCATCAGTTACCATGTTTAAATTAAAATTTTTGATTTTTTCATAAATACAGATTTTTGCAAAAATAATACTCCCTTTATTTGGAAAAAATTAATAGTCTTTCGACTTTTTTCCACGTAATTTTAAAAGGCATGACCTTATAAATAAAACTATTATTAAAAAAATTCTTTTTGTAAATAAAAATATTAAAGTAATAATTATTCAAAAAAATATTTTAAAAATAATATTTTTAACTATTTGGTCAAACCTCTCAAATAATGTGCACAAAAATCAAACGACTACTATCCAAACATTGCGAGTATTATTTTTTGAAATATTTATAAAACTACATTTTGTAACTTTGCAACCATATTTGCAACTCGAATTATTGAAAACAATTTACGAAAATACGTCAATGTTGCATAACTAATTTACAATCTAAAATGTAACCTAAAATAATTACTTTTTTCAAATGAAATACAGCCTAAATTGCAACATGTTATACAAAACTGTATTTTTCAAATATTTTAAAACAGAATAATATTTTTGCAAACTATTTTCAGAATTTGATAAATCCGTAAATAATTTTACAAAAAATAATAGTATTTTTGGTACATATCCTCTAGTCTTTTGTTGTTCATATAGTTTAACATCAATTATAAAAAAATATTTAGATATTATTTATTTATTTATCCAATTTTTACTCTAACTAATCACGATTAATCCTGATTAACAGAATATGCACTTCAACTCATTATCTTTTTTTAGAATAAAAAATACTAAAAATAGAATTATTTAGATGTACTTATTAATTGAAAGTGCAATATTAGAATGAAAATTATTCAAATTGACTTAAGAATTTTTTTTTAAATTATTCATATTTATAATAATAAATTTTTATATTTTCATAAAAAGGTTGAAAGAAAAAAATATTATAGTAACTATTGGGACCTTCAAACATGAGTATGAATACAATTTTTTAATTTATTAACCAAGAATTATATATATATATATATATATATATATATATATATATATATGTGTGTGTGTGTGTGTGTGTGTGGGTGGGTAAGTTTCTAGGAGACCATGCTTATCAAGAGACATCTACACCGTTGATTAAAAAAACATTTCCTAATAAAAGATAATCGCATTTTTGTTATTCTTAGAAAAATAAGGGCATTAGTGATTGACTATTAACTACTATATTTGTATCTATTTATGGAAATAACGCCAATCAAGTTTGTCAAATATCATCCTCCATAAGGTAAGATTTTGATAATTAAGATTGCTCAAAATAAGACGATTATGTTTATATAGGCAATACATATTATCTATATATGTATATTATTGATACATAGGTTTACATAGTTTAAAGAATCCAGAAGAAAAAATATGGGAAATTGATGGAGTTACGATGGATACCTCATTAAAAACTCGTGGTGATCTTTTTTTCCAGATTGTATAAACTTTAAGGACATATGTTCTTATTAGGGTTTATGTGTATCTTTAATTATTAGTAGAGATACAACTGTTGGAGTTTAATCTTAAACTAATTCAGTTTATGTATTTATTTGTTTGCATTATAAATGTAATGTCCATTTATTTAACTGTTGTGGACGTGGTCATTTGTTTGTTCCAGTATTACTAGGAGTATAGGTGTAGTTGAGAAATAGGAGTTTAGTTTCTATCTTTTAGCTACCAGTACGTTGTAGTTAGTAGCATATATATGTGCATGTATTTCATTCATTCAAGACTGGGAGGAATAAAAGACATAGTACTTCCCATATATCTAACGTGTGCTATATAAAGAGTGAGTGTATACAGTTTTATTTTCTACATTTGGTATCAGAGCGGGTGAGGTTGCTCCGCCACCGGAGGTGGTGAAGCCGCCGACGGTGGTGAAGCCAGTGGTGGTGGAGGCACAGGCACAGAATAAGTGAGTATCATGTAGGTGTTGCAAAAGGATGATGGCAAAGCTGCATGTGTAGTATGGGATGCATGTGTAGTATCGGGATGCCGAGAGAGATGGGACAATGCCGGAGAAGCCTTCTGAAGGCAGAAAATGAGATAGAGTGGCAAAAGGCCACGTATAATGAGATGAAACACTCTGTGGAGGCAGCGACACAAAAGGTGTTTGATGGAATGTCTGAAAGAGATATTGCTGCTTGGAATGCAATGATTTCCGGATCCGAGTCATGGATGATTATGTGCACCATGGGGAGAAGTGCTCCAAAGTTTTTTTTGATGAGATGTGCATCAAAATTGATGGTGGTGAGAAGTGCATCACATATGAAGAGAAGTTTCCATACGGGCTCAGTTTAAAAGGCCATACGGGCTAAGTTGAAGTGCCACACGGGCAAAGAAGTTGAAAGCCAAACAGGCTAGGATGAAAGTCATACGGGCTAAGCCAAATGGGTTGATGACAAGTTTAAGATTAAGGGGGTGATTGTTGGAGTTTAATCTTAAACTAATTCAGTTTATTTATTTATTTGTTTGCATTATAAATGTAATGTCCATTTATTTAACTGTTGTGGACGTGGTCATTTGTTAGGTGTAGTGGAGAAATAGGAGTTTAGTTGCTATCTTTTAGCTACCAGTACGTTGTAGTTAGTAGCATATATATGTGCATGTATTTCATTCATTCAAGACTGAGAGGAATAAAAGACATAGTACTTCCCATATATCTAACGTGTGCTGTACAAAGAGTGAGTGTATACAGTTTTATTTTCTACAACAACTTAATCTCTCATCAATGTTCCCTTCTTCATTATCAGAAGTACAACTGAATGGGTCTTTGAGACATGATTTGAATCTTCATTATCATTTTACTTGAAAGAACATGAATACTTTTTGAGTTCCCTTGTATGTTTTCAAGATTAAAACTTTGTTTTGCCTCTTTGTATGTAAACTTGTAAACTTGTGTTTTATATTCGCTGAATTACAATATGCACTACATATATATGGTCCATTTGATATTTTATATTTTGCATAGAGATTGTATGTCCATTTTACAATTGTACAACTACTCATCTATGCGTTGCTAGAATTTTGCAGCTAGAAAATTTTGCAAGGGTGGAGGAGTTTAGAATTCTAACACTATACTTTGTTCTTCATTGTCATTTTTCCAAATCTAAAAGTTTTCAGTTTATATATCTTACTAATCTTTTTCTCATCAGAGGCACGTTAGAATTGTTTAATCTCAGAGTGTTTCATGGCACTAAAATAGTCTGTGAAAAGGGAATGCAACAGGGGTGAGGATTACAGTTTGATCAAGTTCAGACTATAATACTAAAAGAAAAGAGATGTGGTGGTGAAATATAGGGGGAAATGATGCGCGCGTCCGGTTATGCAATGTAGACTATGCTCATGGATACGAAAATGAATTTTTTTTTACTAGATTTTAATAAAGAAGATTAAGAACTACTGAGTACCTATTAAGAAGACAAGGAATACTGCAAATTTTGCTTTCAAACAATACTGCAAAGTACAAAGTATAATATTAGATGGTAGAATGCTTTGTAATTGCTATCAATCTATAGGTTCCATTGGTTGTTTAAAAAATATAGGTGTAGTGTTCTTATAAGTGTTCAAGTGTGCTCTTAATTTATTATAGAAGAAGATCCACTAAGTGTTTTGGGAAGGATTCATTGAAATTTTCAATATTAATACTAGTAAACTACGTTAATGTTGGTACTTTTGTACACTTAATATTTCATAAAAAAAATATTTAACCTATCAATTAAAAATCAATAATTTTGTAAAAAGTTTAAAATAAATAATATGGAAATAATATATTAAATCTTTTTATAAAAAATATACAATTTAAAATAATTTAAAGAAATCAATTTGAGTAACATTATTATTCATTTAAAATTTCAGTCTAGAAAAATATATTTCAAAAATATCCAAAAAATACTATGGAAAATCTCAATATATTTACAAAATTATATATTTTAGTTATATCTAGAATAACACTTAAAGGAACTTTAATTTTTATCAAAATATATTTCAAAAAATGTAATATATTTTTCATAATATTACTGTGACGAATTTGAAAGTTTATTATAAAATAACATTAAATATTTTTGTTGTTGTGAAATATTTTGTGTCTAACGACCAAATCTACAATGATTCAAGAATTCATTAAATTTTTATAGTCTCTTAATTTTTTATTAAAACATTTTTATTATTTAAATTAAATTCTCTTTGTTAACTAGAAATTCTCCCCATGAAACAGCGAGGCAAAAACAAAAATAAGTTAAATAAAAATATTTTTCAATATTTTTAACAAAAATTTATTCAAAATTTTTTATTATACTAACGTATTTTTCAAAAAATAAATATTCAAGTATTTATGTTCATATTAATCATCTTTAGTTACGTACATTATTGAATATTTATTAAGATTCTGCGAGTGTTTTAATGTCTACAATTTTTTAAATGTTACCGAATAGTTGTATAAATAATAAGTTTATATTAATAATTTTCAAATATTATCAATAAGAAATAATTGCTTTATATTGATGAGTATTTCATTAAGATCATTTAAATATTTTAATGTAGAATGTAATAAGGATTCTACTAAAAAATCTATGGTGTTTACATTATAAATTAAAATATAATAAAGTGATTTGTTAATAGCTTAAAATTAATTTATAAGATTATATTCCATAATTGATTTATAATTTATATAATTGAAATATTCAAAAAAAAATTATCATATTACTTACTTTAAAATCTCTATTGTGTATTGTGTTTAATATGAATAAAAAAATTTAATTTGAAAAAAAATTCTTTTAAAACTTCTACAAAGTATTTTATTATAAATCTAAAAAATTAATAATCAATTCATATTAATAATAAATAAAAAGCTTATATAAGTATGAATTTAATTAAGACTCTCATACTATTTTAATGTAAAATAACATAAGTATTCTTTTAAAACAGCTACAATAAACTAAAATACACTTAAGTGATTTTTTTAATAATTTATAATTAATTGGCGAGAAATCAAATAGGATTCTCTTAAGTTTTTTATCATTGTAAATTTAATTTATAAGATTCATTTAATTTGAATAAGATTCTCTTAAGTATATTATCATGGTAAAAGTAATTTATAAGATTCTCTTAATTTGAATAATATTCTCTTAAGCGGTTTATAATTAAGATAATCATAATTTTAATAAAAAAATTAATTTTTTAAAAAAAATCTTTTAAAACTTCTCCCAAGTATTTTAATATAAATCAAAAAAATTAATAGTAAATTCATATTAATAATAAATAATAAGTTTATATAAATATGAATTTAATTAAGATTCTCCTACGTGTTTTAGTGTAAAATGTTATAATATTCTATCAAACATCTACAATGTTTATATAATAAACTAAAATACACTTAATAGATTTTTTAATAATTTATAAATTAATTAACGAGAATTTGAATAAAATTCTCTTAAGTAATTTATCATAGTAAAATTAATTTATAAGAGTCTCTTAATTTGAATAAGATTCTCTTAAGTGTTTTATAATTAAAATTGCATAAATTTGAATAAGATTTTTTTATTTGTAAAAATTCTTTATTTTACAATAAATCTAAAAAATTAATAATCAATTCATATTAATAATGAATAATAAGTTTATATAAATATGAATTTAATTAAAATTATCTTTTTAATGTAAAATGTTATAAGTATTCTATTAAAACATCTATAGTGTTTATATAATAAATTAAAATATATTTAAATGATTTTTAATAATTTATATTTAATTGATTTGAATTTGAATAAGATTCTCTTAAGTATTATATCACTGTAAAATTAATTTTTAAGATTCTCTTAATTTGAACAAGATTCTCTAAAGTATTTTATCATGATAAAATTAATTTATAAGATTCTCTTAATTTGAATTAGATTTTCTTAAATATTTTATACTTAAGATTGTCTTAGTTTTAATAAGATTCACTTAAGTATTCTAGAACTAATTTATACGGTACTATATATAACTACAAAATTTTTTGAGGTTTTTGAAACTTGGGGCTTTAGAACAACTTCAATAGATTAGCTATTTGGATTCTAAATTATAAGAAACATGAGGAAAAAAATAACTTCAATGGTCTCCTAGTGAATCCTTAAATCACTAAAATCTTCCACTTATTACTTATAAATAAGTAACCTTCCTTCTCTCGTAACTTATATTTTATAATATATTATCAGAAATAAATACTCTCTCTCTAGACAAACTCTCTATCTAGACAATAGTGTATTTTTAATGATGATAAGTACTTTTAATAATATAATGTGAAATAAGGAAAGAGTTTAAGTGCCAATTTGGGAAATATTAAAATAAATAACTTATGACTTAAAATGAATAATTGATAAACAGATGAATACTTATAAGTTATATAAGTGTTTGGATAATTTTACTTATAAGTCAGAATATTTTTTTCTTAAATGAACGAAAATAAATAATTTTTAAATACAATTATCTTAATTAGTGAATTTTAAATTAGATTAATGATAAGTCGTTCTACTGTCGGGCTGTGCTTCCTTAGTATTATGCTGGAATACATGCATGTTGGACTTGATGGCCTTGTTTATCCTGTTGACCTTTTTGATCTTGTGGACCTTGTTGTTCTTGTGGAACTTGTTGATCTTGTGGACCTTGTTGATCTTGTAGTCTCCAAGCTCCCTGAAACGGAAATGCCCGCGGGGGTTATGTCCCCGTAAGCACCTCCGGCGTAAGAATAAGTATCCAGTAGGAGAGAGTCATAATATAAGTATGTGATTGTATATTTATTTTTAGAGAGAGAAAGTAGAGAGAAGATAGAGCGCAAAACCTATCAGTGAATTCAATGTAGTGAGAATGTGAGAAATATGTGACCCTTTGCATCAAAGTGATTAGGGGGTATTTATAGGCTCGTATCATGTGCAAGGCTCATGACAGCTTGTCTACGTGGAGGGACAGGGGCTACAAATCAGGATCTTGGTCGTGGTCAATGTCAACCTTGTGTCAGTTGTGATTAGTCCGATATCCAGACAATGTACTTGTACCAGTTTTGTTGCAGGTGTCAGTACCATGTCCTTTATAGCTTTGTCTTGCGCGTACATGTCCAAACCTTGTGTATGAAAAACATTGTCATGTCTAATCCTTGTTGGTTTTGTGAACATTGTAGACTTTGTGGACCTTGCAGACATTGTGGACCTTGTATGCTTTCCCCAACTTGCAAGTTTTATGGACCTCGTAGGCTTTGTGGAAAATGTATTATTGTGCAATATGTCATGTCCACCTTTGTGCGATTTGTGGACCTTACAGGCTATGTTGACCTTGCGTGCAATAAAAACCATGCATGCAATTTGGACCATGCTGGCTTTTAAACTTTGGAGGCATTTTGGACCTTGCATGGAATGTGGACCTTGTGGGCAATATGGACCTTGTAGGCTTTGCGAACTTTAGAGGCATTGTGGACTTAGCATGCCATGTCGACCTTGCAGGAATTATTGACCTTGCGTGCATTGCAGACCTTGTAGGCATTGCGGACCTTGTAGGTTTTGGAGACCTTGTACGCTAGGTTCTGCACTCTGGCTTGACAATTACTTGTAAATTGGTCTTTTACAAATCATGTAATATCATTTGCCTCCATAGGGATGGGGGTGTAATAAATGGATTGGGTAGAGGTTATGTCAGGGATGATGAATTAATCATAAAGGACATTGTTGATACAAATGGTCCTTAGTAAAAAGATTGTTGCCCCCCACTTAAGTTTGGAAATGACCAGTGACTTTAGCAGAGGTCATGTCCTTGGTGAAAATTTGATCCGAGGGAAACTTGTTGACTCGAAAGGATCTTAGTAAAAAGATTGTCCAGTGACTTTAACAGAGGTCATGTCCTTGGGGAAAATTTGATTCGAGGGAAACTTGTTGACTCGAAAGGATCTTAGTAAAAAGATTGTTTCCCCCCCCCCCACTTAAGCTTAGATAGATCCAAGGACTTAAGTAGAGGTTCTATCCATGAAAGAAAGTTGATCGAGGGATCTTGTTGACTTAAAAGAGTCTTAGTGAAAAGTTTGCTACCTCCACTCAAGTTTGGATAGGTCCAAGAACTTGAGTAGGGGTTTTGTCCGAGAGAACGGGTTGATCATAAAAGATCTTGGCAACCCGAGAGGGCCTTGGTTAAAATTTTGTTGCCCCCACTTAAGTTTGGATAATTCTAGGCACTTAAGAAGGAGTTTTGTCCGTGGAGATAAATTGATTCGATAGGATCTAACTGACTCAAGAGGAGCTTATTGACCCGAAAGAGCCTAAGAAAAAAGTATCTTATCACCGACTTAAGCTTTAGCAAGATCAATGACTTAAGTTTGTGTTTGTCCGATAGGACAAGTTGATCAAAGAGGACCTTGTTGACCCAATGGGGCCGTTGTAAAAAGTTTGTTGCCCTTACTTGATCTTAGATATGTCCATGGACTTAAGTAGGGCTTTTCCGCGAGGACAAGTTGATCCGAGAGGACCCTGTTGACCCTAGAGAGCCTTAGTAAAAAGTTAGCTGCCCCCCACTTAAGCTTGGATACAAGGATTTAAGTAAAGGTGTTGTCCGAGAGGACGAGTTGATCCTAGAGGACCTTGTTCATCCGATAGGGCCTTAGTAAAATGTTTATTATCTCCCGCTTAAGTTTGGGTTGGTCCAAGGACTTAAATAGAGGCATTGACCGAGAGGACAAGTTAATCCGAGAGGACCTCGTTGACCCACGGGGGCCTTAGTAAAATATTTATTGGCATCCACTTAAGTTTGGATTATTTCAAGAACTTATATAGAGGTTTTCTTTGTGAGAACAAACTGATTTAAGAAGACCTTGTTAACTCGTCAAAGTCTTTATAAAAAGATTTGTGTCCTCTACTTAAGCTTAGATAGGTCCAATGACTTAAGTAGGCTTTTGTCCGTGTGGACAAATTGATCCGAGATGAACTTGCTGACTCGAAAGGGCCTTGGTAAAAAATTTGTTGCCCCCGCTAAAGCTTGAGTGTATCAAAGGACTTAAGTAAGAGTTTTATTCGAGGGGACAAGTTGATCCGAGAGGACCTTGTTGACCTGAGGGGCCTTAGGAAAAAGTTTGTTGCCCCGTACTTATGCTTAGATAGATACAAGGACTTTAGTAGAGGTTTTGTCCGCGAGGATGAGTTGATCCAAGAGGACCTTGTTGACCTCGAGAGGGATTTTTTAAAATGTTTGTTACCCCCCATTTAAGCTTGGATATGTCCAAGACTTAAGTAGAAGTCTTAATCCGAGAGGACCTTGTTGATCCGAGGGGCCTTAGGAGAAAGTTTGTTGCCCCCCTCCTACTTAAGCTTGGATATGTCCAATGACTTATGTAAAGGTTTTGTCCACGAGGACGAGTTAATCCAAGGGGACCTTGTTGACCCCAAGATGGATCTTGTAAAAAGTTTTTTGCCCATTACTTAAGCTTGGATATGTCCAAGGACTTAAGTAAAGGTTTTGTCCGCGAGGACGAGTTGATCCGAGGGAACCTTGTTGACCCCGAGAGGGATTTTGTAAAACATTTGTTACCCTTCACTTAAGTTTGGAT
>PHNY01184969.1:393-16550 GCA_003724115.2 Anethum foeniculum | reverse complement strand
TACTTAATTCCTTCAGTGTCTGGTGAAATCTCGGGGAAAATAAAAGTGCTCGTCTTCGAATTCTGACGGCTTTTACATACACTTATTTTCATCACTGAACACTAATACGAACTCAGAACTTTCTTATAAGAACTTCTATATAGGGTGGTCTGGTAATATCACACGATCATCAAAAGTTACTATTTATCAAAAAAAAAAATTTCAAATTACTCCAAAATTTCGGGTTATTACANCTAGCAACTCTGCACAAAACAAACAAAAACAAATCAAAAGACACAACATACTTGAGTACAAAACACCAATTTAAGCCTTTATAGAGCGTTCCAAGTAGATATAAAATCCACTTATCAGCTCTCACCACTTCACTTCCACAATCATCAAGCTCGTCAGTCAGACACAACAATCCATTGCTCACTCTAAAAATGCTAGCACCACAGCTCTTTTACAAGCCCATCTTAAATCTCTTCAACTCCACAGGCTTTACCATCTCAAACAGATTCAAGATGTGGATGGCCTCAGAAATGATATTTCAGATGTTAAGGAGGACATGTATAAGAAACTTGATGAAAGGCTTCCTGTCACAGCCATGAAGGACATCCAACAGCGCCTTAGAAAAGACACAGATCTATCTAGAAGGGTTGAAGCTTTGGAATCAAAAGTGTCCTCCATGGAAGACTCCGTAAAGTTGGTTCTTCAGGTTCAAGCCACACAGACTGATCTTCTCCAAAAGCTAGTGGATGCACAAGTTCCTTCTCTACTTGATGATAACAAAAAGGGGGAGAAAAAGGAGGATACCTCTGTGCATGTACAAGTTACCAAGGTGTTGGTTCCATCCATCACTATCTCCAAACCAGTAGCCAAGGATCTGGACAGCATTGACCTGATCAACATGGCTGCAGCTGAGCTGAGACTCAAAGAACAGCAGAAGAAGCTTGATGAAAGAACTTCCAAAGTGTTTGGCTTAACTTCAACTACTTCTACTAATGTGAAACACAGCACAAAGTTGAGGCCACTCACTAGGGAAGAATGGAAATTTCCACTCACCAAGGAAGAATGGGAAGCTCATAAAGGCTCAAGTAGTGAAACATCTTTAATCAAGGAGTTCAAGCCCATAGTTCTCAAGCCAAAACCAACCTCAAGCACCTTCAGCTCCAAACACCGAATGTAGTTTGATTTTCCTCCTTGCGGACTTGATGATCAAAAGCTCCAGGGTCAACTAATCTCCAAATTCAAGACAACCAAGGACAAGGTGCTGAGATCAAAGATGGCAAGGATCTACAGATATGGTGAGCTAATATGTGTATTGGAAAATCACCCAAACTATCCAGAAGCCAAAAGGGAAAAGGAGTTAAGACTGAAAGTCAAACCTACGAAAAAGAAAGGTAACAAAAAGTCTTCAACTGATATCTGAAAATCAAGTACTGAACAGGTGATGAAGGTGACTAAGTAAGCTGAAGAAAAGCTAGTATGGAAAACTGGTCAGAGAAAGAAATCTAGAGCTCACAGGGTTTTAGCATATGAAGAAGGTGAAGTTTTCTAATCTTCAACTACAATTCAACCAACTGTGTCTTCAGTTGAAATCAAGGTGAACCCTGAGGTCAATTTCCATGGTGAGCCAATTGTACCAAAGAATGTACCCACAGATTGGGAGAACATTCCAATCCCTGATTTTGAGTCTCTATTCCCAACCAAAAAGAGATCATTGAAGAAGAAGAAAGTCAAGCCAACTCTGATTCCTCCTNCCTATCTCAAAACCACAGAAGCCAACTATCAGCAAATATGATCAACTATATATTTGTGATATTAAAGAGTTCTCTGATCTTGAGCTCTTTCTGGATGAAATTGAAGAAGTGAGAGGTATTGTATCCAATGCCAGACTTCCGGAAAGACTCACCTTCAAGTACAAGGGTGAATCTGAGATCACATGGCCTCTCTACAGGATTCTCAATGAAGGCTATAGTGTTTTGATCAAAGTATTTTATGCAATGAAGAAAGACTATGGATTCACTAAAGTTGCCAAGTCAGAAGTACTGAGAAAGATAACTGAAATATGACGAGGCTAGAGAGATCCCAATGCACTCCCAAGGGTATTAACAATTCCAAAGACTGGAGACAAAGTGCACATGAAACCCTATTGGATCATGGAGTTTAGAGATGAAAAGGGAGACAGAAGATTTTCAGAATTGAAGACTAGCAAAAAATCTCAAGTAATGAGACTCTCAAGGAAATGCAGGAGATGCTGGATATCAACAATGAAAATGAAGTTGAATTCTACAGACAACTCCAGCTTCAGATAGAGGAAAACAATGAGAAGATGGGAAGGAAAACAAGAGAATCAAGAAAAAGGAAATAATCTGCTCAGGCTAAGAGGAGCACCTTGATATTGGCATGTAAAAAACTTTCAACTCTCTTTGTACATTATTTTCACTTCAATGGAATTCTATGCAACTGTCTACTTCTTCATATATTATCGGTGTAGGATGTTTTGTTATCATCAAGTCAACCTAAATTTATGCCTATAACTCCATTAGACATAAATTGGGGGAGATTGTTAGGAATATGTTGTAGTCTTGATGATAAGTTTCCAAAACACCCTAAGTAGACGAGTTAATATTTAATTGTAGCTTTTAACGAATAAGCACTCTACTTTATCCGTTGAAAGAGTAGCTTATCTTTGTTCATAAGTTTGCAACATATTCTGTATACTAGTTAAGCTGAAACAGTTTTAGAAGTTGAAGTTAATTCTAAGTCATGTTGACTACTAGCAAGATACACAAAATAGGTTTGCTAAATGTAAATATTCAATGCCTTGTAATTTTGTGTAAGTGAAAGAGTTATCAAAAAGCTTCAACGGATAGTCTATAAGCATCAACGGCTATCAGTTATGGTTTCAACGGATAAACACAAGTAGAGCCTCAACGGATGATCTACAACTAGCAGTTGATAGTGACTTGACAGAAGCTGACAGAGTCATATGGGTTGATAGACAAAAGGAATGTGGAAGCCTATTTAAGGTTTTAGAGGATCATGAAGCATTTCCATTTTAGTACAAAACAGAATCATTCAAAGATGCTGTATTCTCCCAAGATTGCATTGAACAGAGAAATGAAGAAGCATGTGCTTGGACCTAGCTAATTAAAATATTCTGTATTTGTCTCATTGCACATGTATCTTGGTAGTATATAAACCAAGTGTAGCAAGTCATTTCAGGTGTGATTCAGTATTGCAAGGTAAACACTATGTATCTAAAATCACTTGTAAGCAGCTGTGTACAATTTTGTATCACAAAGATCCTCATCAATATATATCTCTGCTGGAGAGTGAAATCCGCCATAAAGTTTTTAAACTTGAGTTTATTTACTTTGATTTATATATTGCACTCAGCATCTTTTAATTTTAGAAGAATTATCTGAATCTCATTCAACCCCCCATTCTGTAATTCAGTTGTTGTATTGTTGGGAACTAACAGACTTAACAACTGCAAGACATTGAGAAGCATTTCATGTGGACTTGGTTTTGCCACGTGTAAAGTGAAACTCAAGCCTACACAAAACCAACAGAATGAATTCATTTCATTCATTCATCTTCTTCAGCTGCCAACTACATTTTACTAGAGCTCCATTAAAGCTGTATCTTTATCAGAAGCTTGTAATTGTAGTGTTATGCTGTCAAATTTTTTGTAGCTAATCAATCCCTGATTAGAGTGTAGCAAACTCAAGGTTTATATTAATAAAACAATATATTCCTCGACTTGTTCGTGTTTGATTCGATTACTTAACTAAACGAAGAACTCAAAAAGAAATCGAATAATTTAAAAGTATTGTATTCAACCCCCCTTCTACAATACTTTGGGACCTAACACTTTTTCCTTTAGCAAGATAAGCTCTTCCATATTTGGTCTTCTGATTTGTATCATAAGAGTTCTTCTTAACTTGCTTTGGCTTTCTACATTCAGTTGCAATGTATCTTAACTCATTACAGTTAAAGCTACGGATTGTGCTTCTATCCACCATTCCAGTCTTGTAGCCAGAACTTGTGGTATTAGAAGATGAAGAACCACCTTTCTGAAGTATGTTATAGTTGGACTTGAATTTAAACTTAGGATCTCTTCTGAATCTGAAGTTTCCAAACTTCTTCACAATCAAAGCCATAGACTCATCTTCCAGTTGTTCAAGCTCTTTCATAAAATTGAAATCACCATCAAATTGATTTGCAGATGTCACACCATGCTCAACTACTATCACATTCTTATCAGTGTTGGAAGGTAGAACAATTCTTGTTTCCGGTTGAACCTGTTGTTGTGGGGGCTTCGGATACCAATGCATTTGATGTACTGACCACTCTTCCTGTCCTATAAATTTCTCCCTGTTGAATCTGTTCTAGTTCATAGGGTTTTAGAACGCCATTGAGTCTTTCCAGTAAAATCTCACTTAAATCCCTTGCTTCTCTAATAGTGCTTTCCATTTATGTTCAAATCATTGATCAACTTGTTGTATCTCTCAAAAACCTCAGTGATGCCCTCACCTGGATTGGATTTGAAGTGCTCATATGGAGAGGTAAGAATCTCCAATTTGTTTTCTCTAACTTCCTCTGTACCTTTATTGATTATCTCAATCGTTTCCCAAATATGTTTAGCATCTAGACATTTCATGACATGACCAAGCATAATGGAATCAAGAGAATCAATCGGAATTAACTGTAGACTAGAATCCAGAGCAGCATCTTCTTTCTCATCAACTGTATAGGTTTTGGATCTTTCGGATAAGTTCGTGCATGAGTGATAACCACATTATTCACAAAAACCTCAAGTTCAATGACCATTGGAATTTTTGGACCATTCTTCAAAAAACTTGCACACTTTGGATTGGCCACTTTACACATTAGTCTTTATCAAACATAGGAATTTTAACGGTTCCAACTTTTTGAGTAGTCATCTTGAATTTTTAAGCAAAATAAAAATTCAATAAATCTTGATAAGTCTCAAAAGTAAGGATCTTGATATGTGCTCCAATCAATAGGCTCTGATACCAATTATTGGGTCCCAATATGTTTATAGAAGGGGAGGTTGAATACAAACTATACCATTTTCTCGAATGTAATATGGAATAAAAATTGAAACAAGATTCAAGTTAAATATAACTTATATTAAACTTGAAAGGTTGTTACAAATATGATACAGATTACAGGGATTTAATCTCAAACTAATTTAGACAAATCTAGAATAAATTCGACATGAACTTATCTATTTTTGTAATAAAAAGATCAAATGCTAAAAAGCAGTTTGAGATTAAAACTTGGGATATATAACCGGCTAGATAGTTTCACTAGTACAAGTAATCAATTTCTAGTGAGATGAATGTTACAATAAATACTAGAAATTAATTGCTTGAGTTTTGCAGTTAGTTGGCAGGAGAAGAGAAATGAATGTGACTTTTTGATCTGATTAATTCTTCTTGGCTGCTGTCTGTGTTGTTTTTGTTTGATGATTGAGAAGCTTGATTTCTTTATAAGTAGAAGTGCACACCTCTTTTGACTTGGAAAGACAAACTGAATGAACTAGAAAGACTATCGCCAACACTGTTTTTGTATTGCTAAGACTATCGATAAGACAATCAAATAAGTTAGCAATACTATCAGTAAGACAGTCTCTTAAACTAGTAAGACTATCGGTAAGACAACCCGGATAGTCTTACCAATTCATTTGACAGTCTTATCAAATGTTTTGACAGTCTTTGCTATTTTAAATAATCAAAATAATTCTGAATTAATTAACTTATTAATTAATTTAATGAATAAATTAATTCTGATTGAATTAATTTATTTTCATAAATAAAATAATTGATTTAATTAATTAATAGAGAACTGTAATACATATTTTTAGATCAAAAACAACTCCGAAGACCACTGAAAAATATGAGGATGTTCCTTCAAATTAATGTTGACACTCGATGTACTGTCTGGTTCATGAGTGACTAACTTAACGGTTCCCCATTTCTTGACTTTAAGGTTGTGGTTCTTTCCTAACTTAATCCCTATTTCCTTGTTCTGAACATCTGTAAATCTATATGTCACTTTGTTGAGATCTCTGTCACTTAAATAGTTCTACTTTCTTGATTTATTTCACTGAGGCTTGATCAATTAAACTAGCTTCTTCCAGTGAGGCAATTCTTCAAGTCTGTAGATTGACTTTAAATCTTCTTTCTTTGACGAGTAATATTTTCCGAGAACTCTGTGATAGTTAATCTGATATTTACTTATTACAATCTTGTTTTAGTTGAGTTAAATCCTCGATATAAACAAATAGGCTATAACATATGCCTTTCAATCTCCCCCTATTTGTTTGTTAGACAATAACAACAAATACCTAGATGATAACTCAACAAATACCTAGACACGATTTCTTTCTGATAAGTCACTAACTGGTTTGACTGGTTGAGCTCTGACTGACTTCAACTTATTCTTCATTTGATTGTATCTCTTGATGTTCTTCTCACAATAAGCTTGAATCAGGTCAGCAACTTTAATCTTTTCTGTTAGAGCCGGCAATTTTGTACACGATAATTTCGGGTTTGGGTTGGCCTTTTTGGTAAACGAACACGAAAATACACGAACAGGAAATTACACGAGTAAATTTAGTATTTGTTTTGGTTTTACTCACGGGTACACGACACGAAATGAAAGTACACGAAATAAATAACTAAATAATTAATATTTTAAAATTAAATAAATATTACATATATAATTTTTATACAAAATAAATAAAAAATACTTCAAAATTTACTTTGACAAAATGGACCGCACTTCTTTTGACAAATTGAGACACGCACGCTTTAGTCTTTTAAAACTTTAGGGTTCTAATTCCTTACTCTCTCATCCCTTTTCTAAATCTGCCGCTTACAAAGTTTCTATCTTCTTTCTTGCCGATTTCAATGGAGGAAACGAGTACTATATTCCAGTAATCTTCGCTCTCGTTGGCTGCAGTGCTTTCCTATTAGATCTAGGCGAAACTCCTGTGGTTGATGCTTTAATTCTGGGCCTCATGCTTGTATATGATTCATTCAACTTTAAGTCTGGTTGCTTTTTGTTGTTTGGTTTACTCCCATCTCCGCTCAGATCGTCTTCTTCTACTTCCTCTTTATATCTCATAATTAATCAATCTATACATCTTGCTGTTATTGCTCTGATTTCGTTTCATTTTTTCATTTCATTTTGTTTCTTTTACACGAGAAGTACACGAAATATTTCGTGTACTTCGTTTCGTTTCGTGTTGACACGAAATATTTCGTTTCGTTTTCGTTTTTACATTCAGTACATGAATTAATTTCATTTCATTTTCGTATCACCCCTCTTTGACACGAAACACGAAAGTACACGACACGACACGAATTACCAGCTCTATTCTCTGTTGTAGCAAATCCAGCAGTTCTTAAGTGATTTTCCATCCATACAAGATGCTTGGCAGAATAATCTTTCAAAGATTGAGAATCAAGGTTGCAAGTTTGAATGATGCTGGACTTTAAGAACTTTACTTGATAAGGAAAATGTGTAACTTGAAGACTGGCCCTATTAGCAAACTCCTTAATTCTTTCACCAAGTACATCATTCAGTTTTGACGTCCTACGAACCTTATTAAGAAGAACCCAAAGTTCAGACAAAGTACGGTTCTCAAAGAAGTGAAGTGATACCTTGTATGATCCAATTTCTTGATTTATTTCACTGAGGCTTGATCAATTCAATGAGCTTATTCCAGTGAAGCAATTCTTCAAGTCTGTAGACTGACTTTAAATCTTCTTTCTTTTCCTAGTAATATTTTCTGAGATCCCTGTGACAGTTAATCTAATATTTACTTATCACAATCTCGTTTTTTGTTGAGTTAAATCCTCGATATAATTAAACAAATAGGCTATAACATATGCATTTCAGAAAAGTTCCGCTTCACTCATGAACTTTGAACAAGGAGCCAAACAATCCTTGAGGGATTACTTGAATCGATTTACCAGAGAAGCCTTGAAGGTCTCAGATCTTGATGATAAAGTAGCTATGATAGCCCTACAAGAAAGAACCAAGAATGAACACTTTAAGATGTCATTGGCCAAGCGCGCCCCAGAAAGCATGTTGCAGCTACAAGAAAAGGCAGGGAAATATATTTAGGAAGAGGAGGCTATGAAAAAATACCTAGCCCAACCAGAGGGGGAGAAGAACAATAAATAGAGGAAAGGAGGACATGAATACGATGTGAAGGACAAATATCCTCGAGTCACAAGTGATCCTGATTCTCCACCCAAAAAGAACACTCCTGGACAAAAGTTCACTGAGTATGCAAGATTGAACGCACCAATAAGTCAGATTTTAATGAACATTGAAAAAGATAAGGATATAAGATGGCCAAAGCTGCTAAGGGCCGATCCCTCAAAACTTGATAAAAGCAAGTATTGTAGATTCCATAAGAATGTAGGGCATGATACTGATGATTGTCGACAGCTAAATGATGAAATTAAATTCTTTATTCGAAGGGGAAAACTTAATAGGCTCACCAAGGATGGAGACCGAAATAACTAATAAAAGATTATGAAGACAGGAGGAGGGATCAGGATGATCGTGGAAGGAACCCTCAACCACGAGGGCCAGTGATAAACATGATCTTTAGAGTCCTGATAGATAATAGGGCATCAGTAGACATCTTGTTCCATGATGCATTTATAAAGATAGGTTATAATGATTCTCAACTCACACCTACTGACATGCCTATATATGGATTCAATGGAGTGGAATCTAGGGTGGATGGCACAATTAAATTACCCATGACTATGTGGCGAGAACCCCGAGAAACCACCCAGGTGCTGAATTTTCTGATGATAAAGGCTTCGTCCACTTATAATGCAATCCTTGAAAGGACATGCTTACATGCTTTTGAAGCTATAGCCTCAACTTATCATCTCAAAGTTAAATTTCTTACTAGGAACGGAGTCAGAGAAGAGAAGGGAGACCAGAAAATAGCAAGGAGCTGTTACATAGCTGCACTAAGAGCTAATAGAATAGGGGCAAGTACTACTCATTGAGGACATGAATGCTCGAGAAAATGATGAGCAACGAGTAAAGCCGACTGAAGATTTAATTCATATTCACTTGTATGCTAACGACCTAGAAAAAGTGACTTTCATTGGAGCCACGCTACCAGAACCCTTGAAGGGCAAGTTGACTAAGTTTTTACAAAAAAATAGTGATGTATTTGCATGGATAGCTGTTGATATGCCATGAATCGATCCCAGATTTATAACTCATAAATTGAATGTGGATCCCAACTGGAAGACGATTAAACAAAAGAAAAGAACTTTTGCCCCTGAAAGGCAAGAGGCTATAAAACAGGAAGTTGATAAGCTCCAAGAGGCTGGGTTCATTGAGGAAATCCAATTCCCAGAATGGCTGGCTAATCCAGTGATGGTCAGGAAAGCTAATGGAAAGTGGAGAATGTGTATATATTTCACAAATCTGAATGACGCATGTCTAAAGAATTGTTTTCCCTTACTACGGATCGATGTCTTGATAGACGCGACTACTGAACACGAGAAGTTGAGCTTCATGGATGGGTTCAGTGGTTACAACCAAATCAAGATACATAAGGATGACACCCTAAAAGTATCATTTATCACTGACTTTGGTGTTACTGTTATCTAATTATGGCTTTTGGTCTTACGAATGCAAGAGTCACATATCAAAGGCTGGTAAAAAAGATCTTTAAAGATTTTATAGGAAGAACAGTCAAGAATTTTGATAAGACAGATCATATTCGTCATCTACAAGAGGCATTTGAAGTGCTGAGGCACCACGTGATGACGTTGAATCTAGCCAAGTGTGACTTTGGTGTATGATCAGGAAAGTTTTTGGGTTTGATGGTCTCCAAACGAGGAATTGAAGCTAAACCTGACAAGATAAAAGCTATCTCAAATATAGGGCCTCCACAGTCCATAAAGGATGTTCAGAAGCTCGCAGGAAAGGTTGCGGCCCTAGGAAGATTCATCTCCAAATCTCTAGATAGTTCAAATAGTTATAGTCAGAAAACATAGAATAAATATAAAGCCTCGTAGGGCTACTTAAAAAGATCTAAAGAGAAGATGAGTTTTTGAAATCCATATTGTCTTTCTCCCCATCCTGCTCATCTTTCTCCTCACTCTCGCTTCTCGAGGATTCGGAATCCTCCGTGACAATCCTAACTGGAGAAGCATAGGACTGGCTTGATCCCCCTCCTGGCTGATGACAGCTTTGGTAAGGAACTCCCGGAGCAGAGCAGGATCATGAGGACTTGGATAATCAGAAAAGTTGATCTCAAGAAGTTGTTCATGAATAACACTAACCCCAGAATCACATCCAGTCTTGAAGAAACCTGAAAAAATTGAATCTTCATGGGCTTTCATCACCTGGACAAATTCCTCCATCTCTATATGCATCAATCACCTTGTCCCGCTCAGCCCTTAGCTTGACGAGCTCCACGTTAGCATCGACCACTTGCTCCTTCTTCTCCTTCATCTTTTCTTCAAGGCCTTTATACTTAGCCTTATGTTTCTTCAAGTCTGCTTCGCTCTTTTCTAAAGAGATTTTCCAAGATTTCGCATGATGCATAGCCACTTGGAAATAAGCGTACCCTTGAAAAGGTGAAGAAATGTTATTTAAACATATAAAAAAACGGTCTCAAAAACCAAGTAAGTTACAAGAAACAAGTACCGTAGCCATCGCTAGAGTCCCCATATGCTCAAACCGGGCTAGATCAGAACTAACGACAATGTCCCTATAGTCGGGAGAGGTTATCGAATGGAGAGACTAATCCATTGAATGCTTAGTCGACCCCACCACTGAATCTTGGCGACGAAAATCCCAAACTGGTTGAAACGAGCATGTTGGGGGGGCCTATGAAGAATCCTTACCGACAGAATCAATATGTTTCCAGAGAAAGATAGGCTCAGTAACTTTACCCATCACAAGTCTAGCCCTTTTCATCCTAGCTGATTCTTCTTGGGCTTGGTGATTGGCAGCATTAATAGTAGCAGCTGAAAAATAAACTAGTAACATACTGTTACAATTAGTATAGACAAGAATAAAACAGTTAGAAGGGCAAGAGAAATACCCTTGGCAAAAATGTGTGACAGCCCCACATGGATCAAAGAAAACTCATCCAACAAAGTCCAGCTATGGGTTTGGGCATTATCTTGGATGAGCTTCTGATAAATGGCCTCTTCCTCGGAATTCAAAACGATAGATTTGGGGCTACCATCACTAACTTTTCCAAATGATTTCCTGAAGAGGGTGCCCCAATCACCCAATTCCCACTTTAAGGCAAAAAAGGCATCTCTCCACTGAAAATTGTTATCAAGAATAGAGGCACTACTGAAGATATGGGCGGTTTTTGGTGTTTGTCTAATATAAACCCTACCAGGAGAAGTCATGGCGCTATTATAACATTAAATTTTTTTTTAACACAGCTATAGAAAGTGGATGACCTCCTCTAAGGCAAAGAACCATAAAGTAGAGAATATTTTTCCAGGCATTTGGAGGAAGTTGACAAGGATTTATTTGAAGGTCGGCCATAAGCCCAGGGATGATTCATGAAAAGAAAACCTAAGCCCCGCTACAAGGGTATCCATGTAGACAAATAATGTATCATTTTTCCAGTGATGAGTACGGTCACCAGGTTCTACAGAAACAAGTTTGAGAGGGGGCGGATATTGTGAATTTTATTAAATTTCTTAATTTTATCAGTATCATGAAATTTGTTACAGTAATCAAGGAATCTATTTTAGCATCAAAAGGATATTCATCCCCATGAATATTAATCATTTCTATCAATCACAAATAAGAGGATCGAATAGGAATTTCGGTACCTCTTTTGGAAGAAGAATTAGCCTTAACAACCCTTTTCTGAAGCCTTATCTGTCATTGATCTTCAAGTTATGAATGCTCAAAACCCAGAAAATCGAGAAGAGGATGAAGATTTAAAAGATCTTGAAGTGAAATCCTAGAAATGAACTGCCTAACCAAGAACTTTGCTGCCAAGCCCTAATGAGGTCTGATGGGTGAGTGCCGGAAAAAATTTAAGCAGAAGGAAAGTTGGGAAGATTTTAGAGAGCTCGAGAGAGATTAAGAAAGTAGAAATTTTGGAAATGAGTAAGAGTGAAGTGAAACCTCACACTCGCACTCCTTCATAGCCAAATGTAGCCGGTCACCCGTTAATATGATCGATTATGCACGGTAAAAAGCCCATATATTTTGGGCCTCTCAAAAGGAGCCCATTTCTATAAAACTCTGAAAGATTCTAGAGAAACAAAAATAAAAGATATTCAAAGAACTATGGAAGATTCTTTAAAAAAAAGAGCAAAAGTATTTGGAAAATTCTGGAAAACAAAAGAAGAAAATTTCTGAAGGCCCAATAATTAAGCCCATAATTCGATCAGCTAATGGTCAAAACGACCATAATTCCTGACCTGAAAAGGCCATGAGCAGATGCAAAAATAAGCCCATAATTCGGTTAGAAAATGGTCAAAACGGCCAAAATTCTTATCCGAAGAAGACCACGAGCAGACTGCAAAAAAAGGCCATAATTCGATCAGGATCCTGGACAAAATGACCAGGAATCCTGACCAAGAATCACCACGACCAGACTGTAAAAAAGGACCTTAATTTAATCAGGATCCTGGTCGAAATGACCAGAAATCCTGACCGAAAATCACCACAACTAGACTGAAAAAAGAGGCTGAATTCGATCAGGATCCAAGTCGAAAATGACTAGGTATTCTGATCGAAAATTACCACAACCAGACGGCCAAAACGGGGAGGGGGTAATTAGACCAGAACCCTAGTCGAAACAACGAGAATCTAGATCAAGTTGATTATTCTCTAAAAAATACATAAATAAATTGGAAAAATCTCAAAATTCCTTAAAAAAATAGGAAAAATAGAGAAAAGTCAAGGACATTTCCCCAGAATAGTCCACATGAAAATATTATATTATATTATATAATAATAAAAATAATAATAATAATAATAATAATAATAATAATAATAATAATAATAATAATAATAATTATAATACTCTCTAATTATCCGCAATGATGACCTCGACCTCCACACCTGGTTCAATGGTGATAGAAATAATCTGCTTCCCCACATCAAGGGAGCTAAATAGGTCAATCACATGTTTATGAACATGAAGCTCAAATCTGTTCCGTATAATGGTTACAAAATTGCTTTCTGCCAGTTATGAAAGCCTTGTTGGGCACTTTGATCCGAGAAACCAAATCAACACATACTCTCTCAAGATCCTCAGAACATTCTTAGAAAAGAATGTGATTCTGATCTTGTGAACTGGGTCCTGGGATTCTTCTCTCTCAAGATCCTCAAAACATTAATTCTTAGAAGAGAATGTGATTCTGATCTTGTGAACTTGGTCCTGAGATTCTTCATATTTTGGATTTTGTCGCCTACTTCACTATTGCATAGGCCGTCATTCTTTTATAAAAGATTCGAGCACAGGTATACCACTCGCTAGGTATAGCCTGGAAGGCCAGATCATTGTAAACGTGTAGGTCGCTTCACACTTTACTCTAAGAACGATACCCAAAGAAGGGAACGTGATAACTTAAC
This sequence comes from Anethum foeniculum, assembly GCA_003724115.2. NCBI lineage: Eukaryota > Viridiplantae > Streptophyta > Magnoliopsida > Apiales > Apiaceae > Anethum > Anethum foeniculum. The sequence goes on along the minus strand of PHNY01184969.1, from coordinate 2,918 downwards.
TTTTACGAAACCCATAAGATGTTTCCCAGAAGTTGGGGGCATATGTTATGGGTTAGAATTAACCCTAGAGAATAATTAGGCCTAGACTGGTCAAATAAGTAAGCCCAGTTAATGTGGCCCAAAATCCTAATTGGTAATTAAATTCATAATTCATAAATGGGCTAATTAAACAGCCCAATAAATGTGTTCTAATAAGAAGTTGCTTCTACAAAAAGTAGCCTCCAAGCAACCTAAGACTACAATAAATCAGAATCCTACTTCCTAGGACTCCAAAGTCCAATTAGAGTTGGAGACTTGCCCACCAATTCACCTAATTCTAACCTAACTCTAAGGCTCCCAATGCCTATAAAGATGCATGACCCCTCAACTCAGAGCTACATTTTTTGACTTGATCTTGGGAAAACGCAAGGTACATAGGTATTTTATGAAGGCAGCGTTAAGTCACGAGACACGAGAACAGTCATTAAAGTTCGAAGCTCACCAACGTTAGTTTTAAAAATCTTATTTTTAATCCTTAACACCACTTTTACAAATGTAGATGTATTCAACAAATGAAATATTTAATCATAAAAAAATATATGAAATTTTTTATCAGGCAAATATGTATTCATCTAATATTCATATAATATTCACTATTTTGTTTAACGAAAAGTATTAAGGGGTTATTTGATTCAACAAATTCTTAAATCAGGTATGGATTTCAGTCATTTCAACCCTATACCTAATGTTTGGTTCATAAAAATAAAATTTGAAACTCATTCCTCAAACCCCCAGGTATGGGTTTTCTTGTCCAAGGGGGATGGTAGGTATGAGAGAGCTGTATGAGAATCAACTTTAATTCTACTATTTTAATTTCTATTTAATCAGTTAAATGTAAATATTTAATACAAAAGTAAATTAATGGACCAAAAATATTAATTAAAGTAATATTTTAATTAAATTAAAACTATTAAGTCAAAATAATTTAAATTAAAAATATTCATTTCAGCACTCAACCAAACACATGATATCGGAAATAATACCTCTATCCTACACCTAAGGTAGAGCGCGGGGCGGATCAGGGCGAGCTTTAATTTTTCTATGACTAGTCTTTGCCAAGGGCATTTCAGATAGTATAAAAAGCTTAAGACTCATAACTTCAAAGGAGTTTTATATTACTCATCCTTGTATCCATCTACAAAACCTCTTGTTAAGCAAAGTGATTATTGTGAACACAACACAATGTATCATAATAATAAATATCACAAAGTCAGTGATATGGTTACTTATTAATTTAAAAAAAATTATATATATAATAAATATAATATTTACTTATTTAAATAATCGATTCGGATCGGATTTTTCCGGTTCGGTTTATACATATAACCGAATCCGGAGAATTTCTCCGGATTCGGTTTTTAATTTTTCGATTTCGGTTTCGGATCGGTTTTTTATGGATCTGTTTTTATCGATTTTTAGCAGTTTCGGATTTAGATTTTTTTCGGATTTTTGCTCAGCCCTACCTATACCCCTCTTAACTGATTCCTGTTTCCAATCTCATACCATTTTTTGAACCAAACAACCCCAAGATATATAACAAAGAAATATTTATATACCATCACATGATTTTAAATTATTTAGGAATTTAAACTGACATGGGTACCATACGTAATAACTAAATAATAAGTAAACAAGATTTAATTGCTCTTTTGAAAATATATATATATATATATATATATATAAGATTTCGGTAAAAGATATCATTAAAAGATATATTCGAATGTTTATTTAATAATTATAAAAAGAAAATGTTCATTTAATTAAGAATATAAAATTTTTAGAATATATAATGTTAACATATATAATATTATTATTATTGGATATGTCCTTTATTATAATAGTTTCTTTGTTAGGTTGATTTTCTTCCGTTATTATTGTTTTTCTCGTGATCTATGATGGGAGTAGCCCTAGGCACATATGTATACCTTCTTTTTCTTCTCTCTGATGTTTATGATGGAAAATATTTGGTGCTCTAGGCACATTGGCCTTTCGCGGGATTTGGTTAGATTTGGATGGAATTTATGTGGTGCTCTAGGCACATTGGCCCTTCGCGGTATTTGGTTAGATTTAGATACGGTTTGAATTTGAATTCAGTTTGTGTTTAGTTTAGGATTGGATTGACTTGGGTCCGGTTTTGGATATGGATTTAGATTCGATTATGGTTTTGGTTTTGATATAGGTTTGGATTTGAATGTTTAGTTAGATTTGGTTATAGTTGGATTCAGATTTTGGATTGGGATTTGGTTTTGATTTTGATATTGTTTGTGAGTTTGAATTTTGGTCTAATTCTGGTTTTAAATTAGATATGGAGTTGGGTTTGATTGGTTATTGAGTTTGGTTTAAGATTTAGATGACATGAATGGTTTTTCTTCTCTTGTTAATTGGATTTGTTGCTATGGATATTCTGTTAGCCCTTCTTTTGCTGTTGCGTCTTTGAATTCTGGTTTCTCTTATTTTGCGTTTGTGTGAAACTTTGGATTTGCTTG
>PHNY01184907.1:345-11873 GCA_003724115.2 Anethum foeniculum | reverse complement strand
GTCCAATAACATCTTATTTGGTATGGGCTTTGTAATGTGTAATACCCAATAGTAATCTGATTAGAGTTAATGGGGTCTAATTAGACTACTATATAAAGAAGATAATAGGGTTTTGGTCCCCAATACTATTCACAACCTCTACTCCTCTATTCCCATCAGTTCGAGTGAGATACAGTTAGAGGCGAATCAAGTCTGTCGAAGATCAAGTCCCACAATCCGTATTTATAGCTATCGTCATAGAATCTTCTGTATTACAGTTTATTGTGTAACCTTGATAATATCGCATAAGATAATCCTGATTATGTATTTAAATCTAATACCCTAGTGCAAAAAGAAAATATGTATTCTGTCACCCTGTTGAAGTGTTTGCATGGGCTGGGTGGGTGTCAGACAATCAAGTGTTATCGGCTAACCCTTTAGGTATTTAGATATCTGAAATATTGTCTACTTATTTACCTACAGCTCCATTCGTCCCAATTTACTTGTCTCTTTTTGATTTTTACATGTATTTTAAGGTGTGCACTGACCGCATAGCTTGTTTATTATTTTTAAAATTTTCTTTTTATAAATAAAAATTTGAATCTTAAACTTTTTTTAACAATTTTTTTTTAAAAAAAATGATAAACAGAACTATGCAATCAATGCACCTTAAAATACGTGTAAAAGTCAAAGGGACAACTAATTTGGGACGGAGGACCACTAGTCAAGTATCAACTGATCGGAGAATGTGACAACCTTTAGCTACCTGACAGGAGACCAAGCTGTAAAAAGCACAGTACTTCATAATTTTAATTACAACAATAATGTCAGTAGCTATCTAACTCAAGGTTCATATTAATTTGGCAAGATTCCACTTCATGTTCCGCAAAAAATTAATGTATCATAAATTGAGCACGTAGCATAATAAGATAGCAAGTTTACGATAAAGGGAATAAAGCACGTAGCATAATAAGATAGCAAGTTTACGATAAAGGGATAAAGGGACTCGTCTAACTAATACAAATATTCCAATCATGATTCTGATGATTTCATACTATAATAGGTGGAAGAAAAGAATGTGTAAGTAACAGTACCAGATCGATTGAGATGAAGACTAGCAATCTGGACTGTTCAGGAAATCGTTTTAATCAGTTTATCAGTGGTATATGCATATGATACTACAATAACTTTCCTAAAGTTCAGTATGCATTACAATTATTTATTTGGTTTTCGTTCATTTGTGTTAAAAAAATTTATCGGACTTAATGCATTAGTAGATGAAGGTGTTTGTTTCCCGTAAATAAAAAGCGTGTGTTTATGTGAAAATAATTTTGTTCTGTAGATTTTATAAAAAAATTGATTTTACTTGTTCCCAAAATCTTAATAATATTTTTTTTACATGAACTGAAAATTTTCTCTAAAATATTTTCCTAAAAAAGTTACTCCTTAAAATTTTTTCGAAAAGTAATTCAATTATTTCAGTTATTTTGCTATTAAGAAAAAATTATGAAATCAAGTAAGAAAATGTCCACTTCGAGGGAAAGAGAATCATGAATAATGGGAGCCTTTGGATTACGTTTGTAAATGGGAATTGATAATAGGAGTGAATGGTAGAGGAATACAAGATAAAAAGGAATGAGAAAAATACATAATCGTAGAAAATCGTAGAAGGGGAGTATGATTTATCCAGGCAAATGCGATTCACATTCCATATATCAAAATTACTAGTCCAAGCATCTGATTAAAGTTCCAATTCCCGTTAACCGGACTCATGAACCAAAAGCCTCCACTTGGGGAAGTTATTTTCCACAAATTCATCACCTTTTTAAAGCTAATTTTTGTTCATTTTTTAGAAAAAATTACTTTTTCTAAAATCAAATAAATGCAGAAATATATGTTCTAGAAAATCAAATAAACAAAAAAAATATTATCTAAAATATTAGAATAATGCTAAAACAACGAAATTGGTACCACACAATGAATCTAAATGCTATGTGGTCTACCAATTAACTAATAATAACAAACTCATGCATTAACATCCTTAACATAAATCTCACCAGTAACATTACCCCAAATTTGTCAATTAATACCACATGACCAATTTTTGGTACAAGAAATATTTTCTTTGACCCTAACAAACGTTCAATGATTTAAAAAACATTTTTTTATCATACAAGGTTTTTTGAATCAGGCAACCCAAATCAGATAAACAAATTTTGCACTTAAAGGGAAGTATCCATGAAAACACTAACTTAAAATTAAAATTTTCATTTTCTATTTTACTTAACTTTTTTCAGTTAAACTGAAATTCACACTCAAAAATAAAATTTTCAATTTTTAATTTTCACATCAAATGTAGAATTTTTCAAATAAAATTAAACCATAAATTAATCAAGCTTTTACCTTTAAAGAGTTTTTCTTGAAACCTACCTTTAAAATGTTTAAACAATTAAAACAATCACTTATGTTTAGTAACGAAAAAAGTCACTTTATTCACACTTTCTTGTTTCTTCCCTCTTCACCTACCCTTTGAAAAAAAAAACCAGAATCAGATTTTTACATGTACAATACTTACGCCTCAAGACAAAACCCCATTTTGTTGATCAACAATGTGTTCAACTTCACACTACTCAAGTAAGTCCTCACATTTCTTCACTAACACTTTCACTTTCTTAATTGTTCTTGTTTTACTGGGCCCCTCAATTTGTTAAAGATACTATTTTTTACTACATTTTGGGAGCTTATTTATCTTTTTGTAGTTGGGATTGTTGTGTGTTATGGTTTTGTTTAATAAAAGTAATTGACAAGTTGAAAAAGTTAAAAATGTGAGTAGGGATGTTTCAGGTTCATGTGTATCTAGAATTTCTTATGTTAATCCTTTTTTTGATAATGGGGTTGGAAATGTACATGCGTGTGATGGGAATTTTAGGAAAATATTTAATTTTGATGAGTTCAGAGAGTCTAGATCTTCAAGATTGCGAAAAGGGGTCGTGAATGCAGATGGGTGTGATGAGAATTAAACATCAACGATTTGAAGTAAAAATTTAACATCATGTAAAGGAAAATGGGCTGAAGAGTTGCCTTGGGTATTGTAGTTGGATAGAACAACACCCAAAAATTCAACTGGTCAGACCTCATGCAGCTTGGTTTATTGAACTGAAGTTATCTTGTCTTAGGTACTATAGTCGGATAGAACAACACCCAAGATGTCAACTGGTCAGACCTCATGCAGCTTGGTTTATGGAACTGAAGCTGTCTTGCCCACTGAAATCATAATGCCTACTGCTAGGTACGGGTTGCTGACATTTGAGACGGACGAACGAGAACTCACACATTATATTGACACTGTGGACGAGTTGTAAGAAATGACAAAAATACGAATGGCATCCTATCAACAAAGAATTGCTAGTACTTACAACAAACATGTGCACATAAGGGCATTTCGAGTTGGTGATCAAGTATTGAGAAAAATCTTTTAGGACACCATAAGCGCAATGGATGGAAAGTATGCTGACACCTGGGAAGGGCCTTGTCATATAGACGCTGTTGTCGGACGTGGAGCTTATCAATTATCTTGGATGGTGTACAAGTATGAAGAAGCTGGATGCTTTGCACTTGAAGTTTTAGCACATTTAAAGTTTCTTATCTTATTAACTTTTATCATTTCTTAGGACGTTTATCAATAAGTCGTTAGGACATAGTTTTGGAAGTTTAGCAATTTGAATTTTAATTTTGAAATACGGCTTGCTGTTCGATGGAGTGATCTATTTAGGTATTTTTGCCATCTGTGATTGATTGATATATGAGATATTATACATAATTTGTGATCTCTTATTACTTGCATTATGATAGACACGAGTAACGCACTTCCCTATGTTTATATTTATATTATGATAAATATAATAGTGGGAGATCGTTAGATTAATTTATTATATTAACAAAATGGGCTTATGTGAGGTTGAAGGTTGGGCTAGTTTTTGGTGCTAATGTAAAGCTAATGTGAAAAATTCGTAGAAAATTTTTCTGGATGAGTTAGCTGTTTTTTTTTTGCGTTTCCCGGAGTTTCAACGGTCGGATCGCCCTAAATTTTGGACAGCTCTTCCTTGCTCAGTTATCTAAATTCTGAAAGGTGGAGATCGATTTTGGAGGTCCAGAAGGCCTGTTTATTGAGGCACGGGCAGAAACTTTTTGCACCATGGGGTGGATTACGCTCCCCGTGGTGCGGCGACTTGGACCAGGTATTTTTGACCCAAAAGTATTTTTTTGGGTTAATTTTTAAATTAGGTCCATGGTTATTATGATATGTAAACGTTAGTGAATTAACTAGGTTTTTTCTATGAGAGTTATATTATATACAGAAAACATATACGTATTAATATATACAAGAGAAAAAGGCTTTTTCAATTGGCCAACAAAATTACTTCTTCTTTACTTTGATTATTGCTTGTTTTGTAGCTTATGACTTGCTGTGGTAGAACTGGTGTGACTTCTACGTATTAAGGCTCCGTTTGGCAAATTTTATAAGTAACTTATTTTCAGAAAAAGTACGTGTATATGTACACTTTTTCTGAAAATAAGTAACTTAATTTTTATAAGTAAAATAAGATTTGATTTTCAATTCTTATAATAAATATTTATATTTGAAATTTTTTTTAAAAATACGAAATTTAAAATACGAATTTTTTTTATAAAAAAAGTCAAGATTTTGTCCCTGGTTTGGGACCCGACAGCTTACGAATAAAAGTAACTATATTTAATTTTTATTATGTATCTGTGTACTAATTAAGTGGTCTAAAAATAAAGGTCCATACATATTACTGGGCATGAGATATGTAATATTTAATACCCAATAGTAAGTTTTATCAGAATTAATAAGATTTAATTGACTTACCATATAAAAAATATAACATATTTTGGTCTCCAAGACAGCTTGAATGATATAAGGCTAGAGGTGAAAAAAATTAAATTCCATAATATATCGTATAAGATAAGATGATTCGTGATTATATATTAAATATAACACAAAAATGGACGAAGTAATTTGCTTATTAAAATGTAAATGATTTTCATGTTCAATTCTAAGATTCTCATTTTAAAATTTAACAGTTCTTATTTTTCAATGACACAATTAATTTTGAATAATATATCTCCTTTACTTATTATAATCGAGACAGTGCAACCCGGTAGAGTGCAGAATGGTTGTCAACACAAACTCACTGAGTAACAAAAAGTTTTGTTTGTCAATTTTTTAAAATGCACTCAGCCAACTCTGTCCGGCTTCATTTTGAAATGTTTTACATGTTATTATATAAAGAAGCTATTTTCTTTTTGTATATGACGAGCATGATTGAAATATTTAACAATGACCAGAAAACTTGACTAGCATTATAAGCCAACATTAAAAGATAATTTGTCTTACAAACCTTACCTGCTAAATTGTCCTTGTTAGTTGACTTCCCAAGGTTTAAGCATTTTGTGCACCGATGATTACAAAAAGAATCTTTATTTATTTAGGGGGAAAAAGAATCTTTGCAGTTGAGTTGAATTAAGCATGTTCTGTAATGATAAAATATTGCAAGGCTTATCTTATTTTATATTTATTTTCAAGAAAAAGTATATGGATCATCAGCACCCCAAAACTAAAATTTAAGAAGAGTGGAAACACAAAGCTTCAACTTGTTTGTCAATAGCCTCTCATGTTATACTCCCTAGTCCCATTTTAATGTTCTTATCGATTAAAAAATATATATTTAGAAAAAAATTAGTTCAATAATATTTTAAAACTAATATTCTCATTTAATGCATTAAAAAATGAAAATAGATTACTCCCTCCGTTACTTTTTACGTATCCATTTTGAAAAAAGTAGAAAATAAGACGCGCTTCACGGCGACATTATAATAATATTTTTAAAAAAATTATTATATATTACTTTATTGTTAAATATGATAACACAATAGTTTTTTGAGTTTTGACTATATTTTAAATAAAATAACAAACATTATTTACTTAAATTTAAACACCAAATAATATGTATTTCATTGAACATATAAATTGTATAAAACAAAATATTATTTCCAAATTATAGAAACTATAAAATCAAGATACAACTACATTACAGTTATTATAATTCAAAAGTTATTAATTTGTCACAATTCTAAGATCTAATTTTTTTTTATAAGTCACTAACAACATCAATGTCACAGATGTAGGTCAAGCAACCATTAACATCTAAAAAAGGATTGATTAAATCATATTATACAAATAATATAATGATACATTGATTAAAAAAACTAGGAAATTAATGATAGTATTTGATCAAAATACCTGAGAGCGTTGGTGTCGTTAATACGTTCATCAATCATGTTGTTAGATATGAATTGAAATCCATGCAGAGATATGTTGATAATTCCTTCTGCAAATTTCTTGAGGGCAGTTATGTGTAAAAAATGCAATTTAGATCAATTTGATAAGGGTCTATATTGACTGTACTTCCAACAACTTTTAAATTCTTGATGTTATAAAGACAGTCTTCCTCTAATTGATGTTGAAATCGAGAAATCAAATAGCTCGGTACTGTTGCATGAATTAAATTTTCATGCACACATCAAGAATAAATAGATCAATAACAGTATATAATTTTTAATAACTATCACTAAAAAGAAGTTTTAAACTTTTTCATCAATTAAAATCATATCAAGACTGATCTATTCGCCCGTGTGTAAATTGACAGACTCTCACTTCCTGCAGGCATGCACTTGTATGATCCATCTGTAAGTACTGTCGTTCAAAGCATCCAATATGGTATAATCCATAGCTATAATAGATATGAAAGATATAAATTCTGAAAATAATTTGTGGGGTGTTAAATTTTGATAGTGGTTGTTGTTAAATTTTTATAGGTGTTGATAAAGCACTTATAGATGGAATTCTAAGAGTATACGTTGGCTATGAGTATGCGTTAATGATAAAGTACTCATTAGGAATATATAAAATCATTGATAACAACTTTCTTTAATATTGACGTTAGTATGCGTTGACTATGAGTTGGTTAAATACTTAACTTTAAAATTAATTCTAGGAAAATATTGAATAAAAATTGTAGGAAGATATTAATTTGATTTGACTTGAAGAGTAATTATGGAAAAATATTGAAAAAATTCGTAGTTGACTTTTCTTCACTGCTCCAGATCTAATTTGATAGTTGGACCAATTTAGAATTGTAGAAAATTCCGTTATCTTCACGTGAGCTGTTAAATCGTCCAATTCTAACTTCTGGAATTCAAGATATGACCAAAACAATAACGTATGCGGGTGCAGTCAAACAAATCCGAATTTTCTTTTAATAAATCGTCAAATTAAGCTTTTATTTTCCAATCTTTCCGATTTCAGAATTTTCTTTCTTCCCACAATAAAATAATAGAATTTATTGAATAAAAATTCAAATCATTGCTATTTGGCATGAAGATAATAATTGGCTTTTTATATTTGACATATTGACATGATTATGCGTTGATTTGTTATTTTTAATATTTAGGAAACTAATGTTGACATAATTATGAATTGGCTATATTTGACTTGTAAAGTATGTCTAGGAAAATATTGTAGAAAAGTTGTAGAAGTTTTTTTTTAAATTTTCAACGAACTATTATTGGCATAATTATGAGTTGACTTATTATTATTTATCTGTATGAAAAATATAAGGTAATTATAATTTTTGATACTTATTAATTCAAAAAATTGGAAAATTCGAAAAATAGAATGGGACGATCTGAGAGACGACACATAAATGCCCCCGTCTTCTCCTTGTACGTTGATTAGAAATTATTAGTTAAATAAAATATTTCTTTAATACTCATAATTAATACCTAGAAAAATGAGAATCCAACTAAATACTTCATCCGTCCCAATTTAATTGTCTCTTTTGACTTTTACGTATATTTTAAAGTGCATTGAACGAATAGTTTCGTTTATCATTTTTAAATTTTTTTGTATGAATAAAAGTTTAAGTGTACCTTAAAATATGCGTAAAAGTTAAAATTGATAAATAATTTGGGATGGAGGGAGTATTAAAAGAGTCAAATCTGGGAAATAGGAACTATAGAGATATATTTAAAAAACTACCTCTAATTTTGCCTTGAGAGTAGAAATGGAAACGTAAAATGAGACAAAACTTATTTTGAAAATGGACATGTATAACGGAGGAGTATAGTTTTAGAAAGTCAAATCTTGGAAATAATAAATATGAAAAATTATTCTTAAATTTGCATCAAAAGAAACGGACAAGTAATTTGGAACAATATTTTTCCAAAAATGAACAAGTATAATATGATGGAGGGACTAGTATTTTATAATAAATTATATTTAAAAATTATTATTTTCTATCTCTATTATATAGTTACTTTTAATAATGAATTATATTTTAAATAATAGTCTAGAAAATAAAAAGCAATATGACAAAAATAATTATTAATTAATTACGTCCTAAATTATTAAAACTTTAATATTTTACATTACATTTAGAAATCGAACAAATATAGGGCTCGTTTGGGGTTCCTTAAAACAAGTAACTTACGATTTAAAGTTGAAAAGTGACATATAAATGATAAGCAAAGTATTACTTTAAAGTTATTTAGGTGTTTGAATAATTTTACTTATAAGTTGGTGATGTGTTTGGTAAATCAGAACTTATAAGTTATAATTTTTTTTTAAAAAAAATTCAAAAACTTGATATTTTAATGTAGTAATAATAATAATAATAATAATAATAATAATATATGAATATAAAATTAAAAAGATAAAATTTAAAAAAGGAATATTTAAAAACAAATTATTAAAAATAAAAAATTAAATTAAGAATTACAACATTGACCACATTTTGCAATCCATGTAACAATAATGAAACTTTTTTGAAATAACGAAAGAGATAATTTAATGCGCAACTTCAAAAATTTTCTTTTATTTCTTTTTTGACAGTTTATTCACAAAATAATTAACAAAAATTTGAAAGAGAAGGGATATTGAAAAAACACAAATAAACAACGGCCAGAAAAAGAAATAATGATTTATGATGGAAAGTGGGCTGCAAAACGGGAATGTACCCTGCAACCCACTTTTTGATTTTAAACATATAAGTTAATACTCCCTCCATCTCATATTATGTGTTCTGTATTGACTAGTCACTTGTTAAATTGTTTTAATTTTAATCGCATATTACCGTTAATATATAATTAAATAACTTTTAAATTTATATTATTAGAAAATATATATAATTCTTTTAAAATGTATTTGTCAAATTTTTATAATAATACATAAGTTTATCTTAATTATCGGTCAAAGTATAGTCAACTTGACTACTTAATAGTCAAAATAGGAGAGACGGAGGGAGTATAATCCAATTCACTTCTGTCTCCCAAACGGTTCATCAGAGTGGTAAAAACACTTTCAGCCCATTTAAGGTGATATATCTTGTTGCCAAAACATGCACGTAGTAATACTTTTGAGTTCCTCTTGCTTCTCTTCATTCCCTATATTAATCTTTTTAAATTTTTTTGTCTAATTGTTTTCTATACATCTAGATCTAGTTGTTGGAACTTAGCCTTCTCTGCACCTCTCACGTGCTAGTTTAGCTTGGCAGCTAGCGAGGTTGTAATCGAATATTAAGAAAAACTAAGTTTTCGTTTTTTATTTAATGTCGCATAAGCCAACTGCTTCTTTTTTTTTTTTTTTGTCGGACATAAGCCAACTGTTTCTATTCATTCAGTAGTACCGATAATTATTCGATACAGTTCCTGCATGTGTAACAAATGGTTGCTGGTCCTGATAATCATGTGTCAGGAACTATTTATCAACCACACTGTATTAGGAGTGTCTAATTTATATTTTAAAAGCTCAGATTGAATTTTTTTTTCGATCTGTTATAATTTTTTGCAGATAGGAAATTCTCATATTTTAACAAGTCGGTTAAAAAATTCTTTAATCAGGACTCTTAAAATATAAATATAATGATTTTGAGCAATGTGTTACGTAAAAACACACCTGTCTCAAGAAACAAAACCATTTACAAATTGCATGAATTTTGACTATATATTGTGCCATTTGCTGGTCTTTTTCTATACCCCATCAATTGACTATATACTACAAATTATATTTCAAACCTGAATTACAACTTTCCACTTAACTAATCTGATCACTTGTTTCATACCTTCATATCTGAAGCTCATGGCAACGTTGCCTGAATTAATGGCTTCTACAAGTCCTAATCAAGCTTCAGACTCTCCTGATTCAACTTCAGATCCTACTCTCTGGAAGGTGTTCATAAGCTTCAGAGGTAAAGACACACGACATGGGTTTACTGATCATCTATACAACTTCCTGTGCAAAAGTGGTATCAAAACATATAGGGATACTCCTGAGCTACGTGCAGGAGAGAAAATAGCAAAAGCATTGCCACAGGCTATTCGGGAATCTAAGATTTATGTTGTTGTATTGTCGGAGCATTTTGCCGATTCGTATTGGTGCCTTGACGAGCTGGTTCAGATTATCGATTTCTGCGGGAAAAAGAAAAGAACAGTTCTTCCGGTTTACTACTACACTAGATCATGTGTTTTTGAACATCACGACAAGAAACATATTGAAATTTTTAAAAAACATGAAACTCGTTATGATGAGGGAAGATTGACAGGGTGGCGTAATGCAATGAAGGAGGTGGCGAAGATTTCTGGATACCCAGTCGCTGACAAAATGTAAGTAAACTACTCCCTCCGTCCCTAAATACATGTCCATTTTGATTTTTGACTAGTCAAATTGACTTTATTTTAACTAAGATTTTCATATATTATATAATTACAAACGTTAGAATAAGTTACATCATTAAAAAGAGCATGTTATCTAGTTTAATACGTAATTTTTAGTTTTTCCAAATAATAAATAGATAATTTGTAATATTTAGTCAAATATCGGTCAATTTAACTTCTCGAAAAGCAAAATGGACATGTAAATAGGGACGAGGGAGTACATCTAATCTATACTATCTAGGTCATGTTCCAGTTTATTTATTCTATTATAACATCTCACATAATTCTGAAATTCTATGCGACAAAACATAAAATTTGATTCTAATTCGGGTAAAATACTAAATATTTATAAATTTTAGAGAAAATTGCATTTTGTACCCATTATTTTTGGCTGAAATGCAATTTTATATATTTATTTTTCGAAATTGCACATTGCATTCCTTTTAGGCCTGTCAACGGGTCGGATTCAGATCGGATCATGCCAAATCCATATCCAAATCCATTTAATTTTTTCGGATTCGGATCGGATTTGTGTCGGATATTTTTTTTAGGTGGATCCATATCCGATCCAATCGGATCACGTGTTATCGGATCGGAGGTCCAACCCGTTTAGTGAAAAAAAGAAAAAAAGAAGAACAAACTATAATTTAAAATTTTAAAATGTATCGGCTTATAACAAGTTTAAGTTACATTCATTTACAAGAAAGTTCAAAGTACAAAATAAATAATAAAGTCTGAATAATTAATATTAATTT
>PHNY01184897.1:0-10170 GCA_003724115.2 Anethum foeniculum | reverse complement strand
AACCCCGGATCTCTGTGTGTTTGTGTACTTTCGTTTTTGAGTTTTATTTTCCGCTGCATCTCATTCGAAAAACGAAGAACATACATTCACCCCCCTCTGTATGTACCTTTTGGACCTAACATCTTGACAATGCCAAATCTTTTCTATCAATTCTGGTTGAAACATCATTGTACATATCACGTGATCCACTAACTCTGGTAATCGTATTTCAATTTCCATCTTTTTCGAATTCTTTTATCAATTTAGCTGATGTAGTTAACATAGTCAGTCTTTCCTTGCGACTTAACGCATCTGCCACAACATTAGCTTTTCCTGGATGGTAATTTAAGTACAATCGTAATCCTTGATCAATTCTAACCATCGCCTTTGCCTCATATTTAATTCTTTCTAGGTAAAGATATATTTTGAGCTTTTATGATCCATATAGATTTTACAATTTTCTCCGTATAAATAATGCCTTCAAATCTTAAGTGCTAAAACAATCGCTGCTAATTCCAAATTATGTGTGGTGTATTTCTGTTCGTGAGGCTTCAACTGAAGAGAGGCATACGCAATCACCTTTTCATTTTGCATTAATTCGTCACCCTAAGCCTTTGTGAGAAGCATCGCTATAAATCACAAAATTACCTTGATTGTCAAGTATGGCCAAAACTGGTGCGGACACTAATCTTTTCTTTAACTCTTGAAAGCTTTCTTCACACTTGTCCGTTATATAAACTTTTCATTCTTTCTTGTCAATTTAGTCAATGGAACTGCTACCTTTGAAAAATCTTGCACGAATCTTCAATAGTAACCAGCCAATCCTAGAAAAGTTCTTACTTCTGTTGACGTCTTTGGCATTACCCAATTCATTATTGTTTCAATCTTTGCAGGGTCAACTTTGATACCCTCACTAGTAACTATATGTTCAAGAAACTGAACTTCCTTTAATCAAAACTCATCATTTGAGAACTTCGCACACAATTTCTCTTTTCTTAAAGTCTCCAACGCTATCCTTAAATGTTCAGCTTGCTCTAATTCTGATTTTAAGTAGATCAAGATATCGTCAATAAACACAATCACAAACAAATTGGATACATTTTGACATCTATCCAACTACAAGAAGAAATTGTCCACCAAATAGGCCTTTGAAGTGCTAACTACATTTTTTTAGAATTGGACAGAAGTCTTTTTTACTAGCATAAATAAAAGCATGATCAAGTAGAAAATGGTGAGGACAGTGTATATGCTGGAAGTGATGAGGAAAAAATGGCATCTAATTCAAGTGATGATAATGAGAGAAATTTTTCAATTTCATTGAGAAAGTGAAAATGGAGAAGTCACATTTTGAAATAGGGATGCTCATTACTAGTTTTGGTATTTTTAGGAAAGCGGTGAATATATACGCTATAATGGAGAGAAGGAATTGAAAATGTGAGGAATTATGACAAGAAATTCAAGTATATTTATCAGTCACCCTGCAAATGGGAGGTGTACGCTTCTCTATTTAACAAAACTAGCACATATCAGATCAGAACTTTGATTAACAGCCACACTTGCATGTGTACATTATAATTAAAATTAACTTAGCTCGGCAATGCAGAGCACTATGAGAAAGAGATTGGAATGAATCAAGGTTGGCCAATTCAAGCCTTTCACAAAATCTCTTTAGTGACTTAAAATGTGACTTTAGCAAATATGCGGTGTATAGAGCTCAGAAAAAAGCTTTAATTAATATCAATTGGTTTTTTTAATTATAGTATGGGAAAGTGTGGGATTATACTTATGTATTTAAGAGGGTATTGTTTGATAGCACACTTACTTATGGAGGGTTCAAAGCCAGATTTATGAGTTTATATTGTTAATCGGGTAATATATGTCAACGATAATGTTTGAATTTGAGTATTAGATTTAGTATAATAGTTCCTTGAACATAGCATTGTATTAAGACTTTCTTACAAGAGTTTCGTAAAGAAACTATTGTGTGAGAAACAAAGCTTCCCAAAGGTTCTAGAAGAAGGAGTATAAACAATGGTTTTTTATATATAAAAATAAATTGTTTGAGATCAACATATAACAAAAATTTTTGGATAAACAACAGTAGTGTCAATGTAGCAACGTTTTTTTTAATCTAACGGCTGATATCAATTTTCCTTTCAATGAACGATTCTCATTATACCAGCTAATCAATTAAAGTGAAAGTTTTTTCACCAATCACATGATACCACCTCATCATGTAATGCCTATTGAAATGTTAAAAGAGCTATTTCAGACAACTGTTTTTATCCCGTTTGATATTTTACAAAATAATGCTTTCACAAAACAGTTGTCTGAATTATGCTAAAAGTTATAATAATATTTTCGAGAGTTGTGTTAAAGATTGAATACAATAATGTCATCTAAAAACTGTTGACTAACTTGATAAAATGACACTGCACAGATAATACTTTCAAATAACAGTTATAATCGTTGTTATTAGTAATTGTTGTGCGATTGCAATTTATTGTAGTGATCGTAATGTAAATTTGAAAAATCAGCCACAAAAATATTAAAACCGATAAAGTTCGGCTAATATTTTACAATTTATTGTAATATTTTAAGTTGTTTATTGCGGACTAACAATTGTTCGCCCCTTCTCCTGAGTGCTTGGCCCATTCAGAAAATACAAGTTATTTAAAAACAGTGACCTATTTGAAGTTGACAGATACAGCATCTCTAGTCATACAAAGGGTTAAATTTCTTGAGAACCATAGTTAAACATGTCACTTCCATTACGATGGAAAATAGATAAAACCTTAACTAATTAATTAAGCCAATTGCAAGACTTAATTTTGTAAAAATGCTTATAACATTAAATTTAAATCTACTGACGCTAGCTAGAATTAATGCAGATATATAGTTTGTTTTGATCACTTTAGTTAAATTTGTATCAAGTCCAGGACTGCGAAGTATCCAATCAAAATTGGTAAGGAGACCACTGTGCCAAAGATAACCCTGCATATATGGAACCCAAAATTAAAGTCAAAATTTATAACATGTTCATATATAAATATGAAAATAAATACAAATATGTAGGGTGTTTTATGTAAAAAGAGTTCAGAGATTCAATGAGAGAGATAAGTAATTACGCAGTGCTAATGACATTTGCATGCAATCCATATTCTTTGGCATATATGAAAGTGGCCACGGCTTGCGGAAGTGCTGACTGAAATAACACGAAAACATATATATGTCAGTGAATGTAAATATAAATATCAGTTTCCTAATACTACCTGTGTATGAAAAAAAATGTTATATAACCTGGACTATTGCGATTCGCAAGACGTCACCGCGTAAGCCTACAGCGATACAGGCAATTCCAACAGATAATGGTCCTACAATGAATCTCAAAATCATCCCTACAATAGTTGCCTTGGCACCACAAGCTATTATCTTGTCGTTGGAAGCCATGAACAGCCCTGAAATTATCATGTGTAAGATACGTGCAAAATACAGGTGATGTATTTATATAAATATGATAATGCCAGTGAGCTCATTCTCTACGCTTTAATGCCTAATTAGTAATTAATATATTATTAGGTGGCTACGAAGAATTGCAGTTAATGCGCTAGGCATCATTAGAACAATTTTATTAAGCAGTCTGCAGTATATACTATTACTTGGCCTAATGTTTTAGAAAAACTAATGGCTCCACAAGTGTGTGCAGTGCATAGACTTACCCATGCAGAACATGGAAGTGCCAGTTCCTGCTTTTGACATAATCAAAATTGAGCCTTCCATAATGCTTGGCATGTCAAAGTGCCACCTGAAGCACAAGCGTCCGATCACTATATCGAATCTGAATATACGAATGCATGGACATGTACGAATTAAAAAATCGTCTATATAAAACAAGTTATGACTCTTACCTGGCGGCTAAAAATGCCCACACGAGTCCAGCAATGCAAGCGTAGCAGTTGGGATTCTTAGCAAGTTTGCCAAGCACAGTTTTCATTAGTGCCCAAGCTGATGGCCTCACTACACTAGCATCAATTTCTTCAACACTATGATTACCTTCCAAATCTTTCCCCGACATTTCAATGGCTGACACAGAATCAAAATCTCGCCTTGCACGTCTAACTTCTAGCATGAACAATAAGATCATAATCCAAAAGATCGACTGCAAAACTGCGGACTGCACCACAAGGTCCTCCCCTAATGCTCCATACATGGCTCTCATAAGTGGCACTCCTACAATAAGAGTGTTGTTTATAGTAGACATAGAGAAGCCAGTAATGCACCATTCAAAACTTCCACCAAAAAGATACACCCAAACGCCCAGAATTACACCGATAACACACTTTGAAATCACATCAGCAGCGACAAAGAGATAGTTCATTTTAAAAGGGTTCAAGTGGGTGGTAAACTCAAAGGTGAAAAGAGGCATAATGAAGTAACAATTCATCCGATTGATAGCGTCGGTTTGCTCAGAAGTGAACATATGCCACCATTTCACCGAGCCGTACCCTAACATCAAAGCTACATAGAGTGGTACCATTGCTACCACTACCTTATAAACATCACTTAATTCTATCATCTTTAGATGATTTTGAGAAAATAATAGATCTAAAGACACTTAATATACAGATATTGAGAATTTTGTGAGTGCAAGAGAAAATGCAAGGTACTTGATAACTTGAAATGGTTGAAGCACACATATATATAGTACTTCTCCAACCACGCACTAGAAATTTTAATAATGATGCACTTGAAAATTGACCTTCTTTGTCTACTTTTAATAGCTATATTCCAATACAATCTGTTGCACTTTTGTGTGCCCTTTTAAAGTTGGAGTCTGCAAAATAAGACGGACCATGTAAGTAGAGAAAAAACACTACTTGCACTCCTCTATCCAATTTGAGTTATTTTCTAATTAAGGGTCACGTCCGAATATAAGCTATATATCTAAACCGTACAATTGTTTATCGAAAGGAAGACTGAACAATGTCATATTTAAGGAATTCTATTCTGTTAATTAAGGGTATCATTTAGTAGTAGATCCGTCAATTCGTTCAAATCGTGTAATTTCGTGTCGTGTACCTTTTCGTGTCGTGTACTCAAAAGCCAAACACAAAACCGACCTATTTAGGGTTCGTGTACTTTCATGTTCGTGTACCTCCGTTTTCGTGTCGTTCTCGTGTCGTGTTTCGTGTAAAATTGAATTAAATATAAATATAAAATAATAAATATAAATATTATATTTTTAGGTAAAAAATTTACAAAATTATATGAAATATACACATTTAAGTCATTTATACTTACAATATTATAAAATTATGCATTATTTTAAAAATATATGTACATATATTTATTGTAAATATAGATTTTATTATAAATATACATATTTATAATAAATATTTAATTATAAATATATTTATTTCGTGTATCTCATGTCGTGTACTTAAAGGGTGAACACAAAACCGACACTACATCTCGGCCGTGTACTTCGTATTCGTGTATTTTTTGTATCGTGTACTCAAAATACAAACGCAAACACTAAATTTTCGTGTTGTGTGAAAAATTGCCGAGTATACTTAATAGTATTGTCTGTACATTTAATACAAAATCGGACGATAGAATATGTACTATATATATGTATTAAGATATTATATATTGTGAACTGAAAAAATTCATCGTAAATTATCTCCGCTTAATGATTTTGTCCAAAGTATTTTATCGTAAATGAGGGATATTTTGGTTTAGTTCTGTGCATGTACACGAAATGTGAACTGTCAACTTAGGCATGCATCATCATGTAATAACCACCCATCTGGTGTATTATTTAATTTCAGCTGTTTTTCTTTTATGAACTATCTTCTTTCATTCGTGAACTACGTTATAGTGCTTATTGCTGGGGTGGTTTGTCAATAATAAAGAAGGCTAAAAGAAATTTGCTTTGAATTTATGAGGGTTGAGGTAAGCTGTGGGTGACTTGTTATACATTAATTAGCTGGTAAGCAGGTTTCGAAAAGGTTCTTTTCCATAAGTGGTTTGAGACCCCGAAGCATACAAAAATAATCTCAAACTGTTAAATTATAGATTACACCTTAATCCTTATTACGTACTGTAACATTGTATATATCATGAAGCTTAAAGCTTCCGTGAATAATACCAGAATACATACAGATGAAGAACAGAACTCGGGGGAGAGCAAGTAGCAGCAATCTGATTGTGATGCAATTTAACATTTCATGAGTGTTTATAGTTAGTGTTACTGTCCTTGCATGCACATTTTATGTTTCATTCTCAAAATGAATTTTAGTACAGAATGAACTTTATATGTCGATTAAACAAATAATATATATCGATCAAATGACGATACATGGAGAAACGACGAACAGTAACTTCTTAAAAGTTACTCAAATGACGGGTATATATGCACATTCATCCTCAATCTGTCTAGTCATTTTTTTTCCATAGTCATCCTCAATCCGTTTGGCAAAACTGCTTTCTACTTATAAGTTACTTATTTTTTTTTCAAAATTTCATATATTAAAAAAAAAAGTTCAAGTATAAATATTTATTATTAGAATTGAAAATCAAATCTTATTTTCAAAATGAAAAATAAGTTACTTATTTTCAGAAAAAGTACATATACACGTACTTTTTCTAAAAATAAGTAACTTATTTTCAGAAATAAGATTTGACAAACGAGCATGTTTGGCAAATAAGTAAATACGGACTTATCAACTTATTTTGAGAAAAAAATTTCACATTTACATATTAATTTTTAGAATTAAGTATTTAAGAAGGGTTTAATATTTTTCATATGCAAACACTTACAGAAAATAAGTAACTTATTTCAGAAAAAAGTACAGTTTGATGTACTTTTTTCAGAAATAAGTAACTTATTTCTGACAAATAAGATTAGCCAAACGGGCCCTACGTAAGATGTCAAAAAGCACTTTCTGTACATCTTCCGGGATTTAATATAGGAGGACTTTTAGACAAAGTGTGGTTTGCTGGTTTTAAGTGTTGTTTGGAGAATAATTTGTATGGCTTAATTTTTCTACTGGAAGGGAATCTTGCAAGTGCTTGTCTACTGTTTTATGCTATTTCTTTGGTAGATAGTTTCATGGGTACAGAGGTCTGGGCATGGTAAATTGTTCGAGGCTTGTTTTCGTACGTAGGATCCTTGCTTGCTTTACGCCAACTTGTTTTGATCATGTAATGTCTATATTTTATATATGTTGGCTTGTATTTTATATCTAATTTGACGGCTATAAGACGATTAGAGATTGCTACATATGTACGACCATTCTATATTGTAACAGTCAAGTTGTAATTGTTCTGATCAAATATTAAGGTTACTTTTTAACTTTAACTAAGCCCTTCTCTCTGATATTTTACAAATACCAATATCTTAACATTAAATATTAGAGATTTGCTCGAAAGATTAAATAAGTGCGTTTTTCTTTTATAAACAAAGTAAGTTGATTTTAAGAATTAGATAATATAACGATTTTAATACATGCGTTACGAACATCTAATAAATTAATTTTTAGAATTTTATGCAAAATTTTGTAACGTATCTAGTGAGAGCCCATTTTTTTAGTAAATAAAATTGATTTTGTGAAATTACGTATATTGACAAAAATTCAAGTTAATCTCTGTGTGATTTCTGCAACATGTATATCAGTATCAGTAGTTAGTAAAGAAAAAAACATGTATATCAGTAAATGTCGGCCTTAATATGTTCATGTTAAGTAACCGATTGCTCTAAAACCTTAAGGTGTCAGAGAAATACTCTTTAACACTTCCCTCAATCGTACGATTGAACAACGACAATTACCAATATACCAATATTACCAATACCAAATATCAATACCAATATAAATATTTAAATTAAATAAATGGGGGTGGGAGGACTCGAACCCGAGACCACTACCTAAACCGAGCTCTGATACCATGTTAAGTAACCGATTGCTCTAAAACCTTAAGGTGTTAGAGAAAGACCTCAACAGGATCTTATACTCTTTAACAGTTCAGTATAGCATTACAGCTGGGAGTAACAGATTCTTCTTATCTTTAATCCGTAACATAATCTTGTCCTAGATATATATGTTTCATTATTAATTAATTAACATGAAGCAAATGCTGTTGTTCTTACTATGCTTTGATCATTTAAAGTTTAATTACGAAATGTGTCAATCCTACGAGTCTGATTCGGACCGTACAAGTAAACAGCACAATAAGCGACGGAAAAAGCAGATCACTACTTGTTTTTCTGCTTATTTGTTTATACAATTCTATAAATGCATTACAACCAGCTATATTGGAATCAAAAGCTCTACCAGTACGGTGAACATGCTTAATGTAAACTAGACAATTACACACTTGTGCAGTCAATTTCTAGTAAGTTTTATCGGTTCGTCTTGCAACTATACTTGATCCATACCAGATAGCATATATACTTGCAGGTAACTTTGTATAAAGTGCTAACGATTTTGCTTTGTTTGCTCGCCAGAAGAAGAATAAAAAAAATTGGAACTCGTCAAGAACAACATACTAGTAAATAAACTCAAAGCTTGATTTACTTCAAACGGATTATTTTGACACCACAGTTGGGATTATTAAGTTTATACGTAATCAATAAGAAACTAATTCGAACTTCTGAGATATAACTACAGACTGAGATATGCACAACACACTCCACCCTGTATAGCGTGAAGCGCCAACAGTTAAAGGATTAGATTAATGTGTAAAAAGTCTAGACTAGAGAGTTGTTGGGTGGTGTCTAACCCAAGTACCACATCGAAAAGATAATAGAAAATTATCTGGTATATAAAGTAGTCAGATAACCCCATTAGTATGAGCCCTTTTGGGAGTGACCCAAAAACAAATCCGTGCGGATGAGAACCAGAGCGGACAATATCATACTAAACGATCCCAGAGCTATAATTTTAACAAAAGATCTTGATCGCTGTAACGTAAATCGTACCACGATCCGTATAATGATTACACTGAAAAACCTAACAAACTAAAGTTGCAGAAGCACTAGAAATATCTCCACCCGTCCGTATGAATCGAATTCATTCCTTTTGGCAAGTGCTAATATGCACGCCTAGGTGGTCTCCTTCGTATGAATGTCAAAGCCAGCTAATTGTTCGGTACGTACTAGGCCTTTAACGATGATCATCAGTGTATAATTATCATTGCAAAGGAGGGAGATAATGAAGTTTTCTCAATGCGGTGAAGGAAGAAGAACGTAAAGTTTATCTAATGCTGAAATAAATTCAAGTCTGGAGATCAGTTCTAATGATCAACGAACATTTTACATAAACTCTGTGGAATGCAATGTACTGTCTTAATTTTTTCGGTACATTTAGATATCGTAAATATCGTCAGAAGATTCAAGATGATGAAATCTGGAACAGAAAAGAAAAACTTTCGAAGACAGTGGTTATGATATACTTGTAGTTGTTATTGTACTGAACTTTTTGGTCACACAAACGTGGGATCTAGTAGATCAATGCGTTCACGATCATCTATGGTGCTCAACATTATTACATGTTATATATATTTGGATAAATGGATGGATTATACCAAAAAGTGACCAGAAGATCCACTCATCAGCCACTTGTTGAATCTCCAAGTTCAATTTTGGCAACACCAGTGGGAAATGAGTTGGACTGCAACCGCTAGAATCAGGAGCCGGGGACTAAAAACCCGTGGCTAATTTTTCGAGATCAATCAGAATTTAAAATATTTTCTTATTAATAATTTTTTAATAAGAAGACGGGTACTTTTCTACAAATTTATAAATATTGAATTAAATTGTAACTTAGAACAGCCGTCTCTATTTCCGCAACTGTGTATGATTCATTGCGGATCTATAAGGCGAGATTAATCATCAAACACTAATTAATTAATACTAGCCTATAACCCGTGCAATGCACGGCTGATTTTAATATTCGTAATATTATTGTTTATACAATAAATATTTTTTACAATGAAGAAATAAATTACAAAAGATAATAAAATAAAATATTGAAATTAATGATATAATTTTTTTTTGGATTATGTTATTCGACAATTTTAAACTTTTGATGGTTATTAAATTTGATAATATCGTTTATATTGCATCTAACAGTTCTCATATACTTATTTTAAAATTTAATAATCATAATTTGGTTGTACGGTATTCATAAT
>PHNY01184850.1:9333-30605 GCA_003724115.2 Anethum foeniculum | reverse complement strand
TCACAGATTTTCTGAGCAATATATCTCTGGTGGAAAAACAAACCACTAGATAGTTTTTAAAGCTTTGTGTTTTGAATATATATATTTATCTATCTGCATTACTGCAATTCAAACACTATTTTATCAACTATATTTGTTCAGTTCAATTCAGTATCAACTTAAGGAAAAACTTTCAAAAATATTGAATTTCATTCAACCCCCCTTCTGTAATTCAAGTGTTGTATTGTTAGGGGACTAACATTTTCGAAATCCGACGACTTTTACATACACTTATATTCACCACTGAACACTAATGCTGACTCAGAATTTCCATAAAAGATGTCCTATATAGTGTGGTTTGATTATATTTTTAAATTAGTAAAAGTTACTATTCATCAGGGTTTTGAATAGTACAAAAATTGGGGTCATTGACAATGATGTTCCGTTGGGTGTTCTGTTAGATATTGTATAGTATAGATATTTTTTATAAAAAATTGTATTATGTATTAACCTAAGTGTTTTGGTGATTCCTTAAAAGATTCTAATAGATATTTTAGTGATTATATGTGCAACATTTCATAAGGTATTCAGTATTTTTTTTAAAAAAATTATTAGTTTTTGTTATTTGTTCAAATAAGTGTTTTTGAGATTCGGTAAAGTTTTTCATTAATATTTTAATGATTATATGTGCAATATTCTTTATTAGCTCCTACACTTTTATAATTAAAAAATGGATTTTCTTATGATTTAAATTTTGACAGCTAACATAAGATCAACATTATAGGATATACGAACTGATGATATGGAGTTGGATGGTGAGGTGATTGAAAATGAAGTGTTGCAGGTGAATTATATTGGATGCCATAATTGAATTCTTGACATGTTGATACCGATAATGGTAATTCATATAAAATTTTGATGGTTGAGTATGCAAGGCCATTGTTGAGTGGTCTATTTTTTTCGATAACTAAGGAGATTCTGAATTATAGGAACAGTGGTGGAGGAATGATTCTTATTGAAATGTTTGTGTAGTTCGCCGATTTTGAGGTTAGTCATGAGTAACTGTGAGGTCAGCCTGCTAATGGTCCAATCCAATTATCAAATGTAACAAAGTCTCTCATGTGTCATGTTTGGAAGGATTGGCTGGGATCACTGGGGTGAACATATAATAAAGATTGTGTACATAGAAGGTGGCTGCATTTATTCTTGTTGATGTTATTATAGGTTTATTAGTTACGTGTCATCTGCATTATATTTTAGTAGTTCTACTAGCTGATTCAAGAGTAGGTTTTTGAGTATTTGGTTTTAGAGTATTTTCTTTATAATTTCTTTTTTAATATTAATAATGTAATGATCATTTTTTTTAAAAATTTTAGCTTTACAATGTATATTATAATAAGAACCGTTTAAAAATTTCTGTAAAAATAAATTTTAATAAAATATGGAGTTCGGTTAGTTATTGTGCAATTTTTTAGGGTTGCTAATACACGGTATAGTTAAATGACAACAAAAAAGTGCATTTTTTTGTAAATTTCTTGACGTTTTCTCCTAAAGACAAAAGAGTAAATGGCTAAGTGTTTTGTTAGACGTTCTATAGATAAATATAAAGGGATTTATTCAAAACTTAAAAAATGTTGAAAATATTTTTTAAAAGAAAATAGGAAAAACAATGTTTTTTATATAAATCGAATCTAAAAAACTTTATTTTATTGAAAAAGTTAAAATAATATATATTCACACGAATACACTATAAGTAATCAAATAAAAAAAGAATATGTAAAAAATATTTTTATTTTCTACAAAAATCTTAAATAATTTCAAAAAAAGTAAAAGACACGAATCCTAATAAATAAAAGGAAAAACACAATTAGATT
The DNA here is from genome assembly GCA_003724115.2 of Anethum foeniculum. NCBI lineage: Eukaryota > Viridiplantae > Streptophyta > Magnoliopsida > Apiales > Apiaceae > Anethum > Anethum foeniculum. The sequence goes on along the minus strand of PHNY01184850.1, from coordinate 28,752 downwards.
TGAGAAACATTAAAACAACTTAAAAAATCTCATTTTGTTGAAAGAAATGAGTAATAAAAAAGGATCAATCTACATTCTGGAAAATGAGTCTTGATAACTAGAAAATAAAATATCTTCAGAAATTACAAAAAGAAATTAAATAAATTGTTAAGAAAATAAGAACCAATATTTTTCAGAAAGAATTTGCTATAAGATCTTTTAAGTGTTTGTTAATATAAAATTATTTTAATTGTTTTGTATTTTAATACACGATTCTCTTATGTGTGTTTCAATTTCTCAAAATTCCATTTGTTCTATAATCAAAATTTTCAAATGTTTATATAATAATTTCTAAATTTTAAAAATAAGTACGAGATTCTCTTAAATCTTTCATATAATTTTAATTAATATTTTACTTTTTTCTCTTAGGTGTTTGGCATAATTTTAATAAATATTTGTCTTTCTTTTACTATATTAGTTTGAATGATTTTTTACAAGATTTAAATTGTACATGAGACTATTAATTAATAATTTTACAAAACATTTAGGAGATACTTTGAAATGTCAAATATTTAATTTACAAGGTTCTTTTAAGTGTTTTTTAACATAAGACTCTCTTAAGTTTTTTTTTTTATATTTTAATATAAGATTCTCTTAGATATTTTTTATTTTTAATGTAATATTCTCCCAAGAATATTTTATGTTTTACTACAACATTATCTTAATTGTTTTTCATATTTTCAAAATTTGCATTGTATTCTCAAAATTTTCAATTCTTCAACTAATATTTAAAATTAAAATTATAAGTGATTTATTTGAAAATAGATATGAGATTCCCTTAAATTTACTAAATATTTTTTAATTTTTTTTCCTATTTTAATTTGAAAGACTACTGAATAGATTTTTTTAAAGTGTATCAATTAATAGCCATTAATAATTTTATGAAATACTTAAGAGATTAAATTAAATATCAAATATTTTAATTAACAAGATATTTTTAAAAGTTTTGTAATATAAAAATAAATATGAGATTCTCTTAGGCCTCTCATATAAATTTAACAAATATTTTATTTTTTCTCTTAGCTACTTGACATTATTTTAACAAGTATTTTTGTCTTTTTTTTCCCTATATTAGTTTAAATTATTTTACAATTTTTTTTAAATTACATACTTGACTTTTAATTAATTATTTTACAAAACACTTACGTGATCTTCTAAAATATTAAAATATTTATATTACAAAGTTCTGTTAAGTATTTTCTAACATAAAATTCTCATAAGTATTTTTATTTTTTATTATAAGATTCTGTTAGGTGTTTTGTATATTTAATGCAAAATTCTCCTATGTATTTTTTATACTTACTACAAGATTCTCTTAATTATTTTTTATGTTCTCAAAATTTTCAAATCTTGAAGTGATATTTCAAAATAAAATTTTTAAATAATTTATTTAAAATAGATATGAGATTCTCTTAATTTTACTGAATATTTTGTGATTTTTTTCTTGAAAGACTACTAAATATTTTTCTTAAGTATAGTCATTAATAATTATTAAAATTTTACGAAACACTTAGAGATCCGGTTAAATACCAAATATTTTAATTAACAACATATTCTTAAAAGTTTTGCAATCTAAAAATAAGTATGAGATTCTCTTAGGTGTTTCGTATATTGTTAAAAATATTTTAATTTTTTCTCCTAGATGCTTGAAATAATTTTAATAAAATTTTTTTATCATTTTTTCCAATAAATGACTTTTTACAAGATTTTTTTAATATACATGACTATTAAATTAATAATTTTACAAAACACTTCAGATCATGTAAAATATCAAATATTTAAATTACGAAGTTCTATTAAGTGTTTTTCAACATAAGGTACTCTTTAGTATTTTTATTTTTTATTACAAGATTCTCTTGTTGTTTTGTATTTTTAATGAAAAATTCTCCAACGTTTTATATTATGCTACAAGATTCTCTTAATTGTTTTTATATTCTCAAAATTTGAATTGTCTTCTCAAAATTTTCAAATCAATAAGTAATATTTAAAATTAAAAGTAATTAGCTTTAATCAATTTTTAAAATAAAAAAAAAATTTATAAGAATGAATTTGGTTCCCAATATATATTTGTTTCTATATTGTGAAAACCTGTATAACTGTTTTTTTAATGTATTTGTGACTAACAATCACAAGACTAACAATCACAATCTACATTGGTCGCCTAAAATCACCTAACAGATGAATAAGATCGCCTAAAAGATCACGTGAAAAAGCTAGTGATATGCAAAATCTTTCATTTTAACACATGTATATTCTCATATCTAGGGTCTCTCATTTTAACACAGATCATTACTTGTAAGGACAATAAGAGATGTAAATTTTTAGAATAGCAAAATCAGACAGAAAAATATTGGAATCATAATTTATGAAAAGTCAACGTAAATCATATGTTTAATGAAATAATTAAGGAAACAAAAATATTGGAATCATAAAAGTTTTTGCATAACTTTTGTTTCATGCAAATAAAAATAAAAAAATTACAGGAGTTCTTGCATAACTTTTGTTTCATGCAAATAAAAATAAAAAAATTACAGGAGTTCTATACCATAATATGTTGGGCAAGTGTTCTTTCAATGACCATGGTGTTCAATTAAGTGTTCTATTAGCAAACATGGGTACCATTATCCAAGATTCTCTTTAACATTCTCTTAAAATGAACGGGTCTTTATAGCTCATTATAGAACACCAGTCTTGAGAGATTTAAATCTACTCAGAAGTGTTGATACTATACTAAGAAGCATAGATGTGTGTCGCTCTCCCGTATGGAAATAGATTAGTAGCATTATACCTCATATTGATGTTTTTCTCAAATGCTCATCCTGTAAAAAAAAAACAGGAAGAACTAGATTTGAAATAATAATCTTTTCACCGATCTTAATATAAAAGGGAAATTTTAATGTAATAAATTAACTCTAACTCCAAGACAGATTTAACCGATCACGGAGACCTTGTTACTTTGTTTATAACATACATCCAGCAAAATAAGTTTCTATTTACTACAATGCAAAAATTTCACAGTTTATTCCATTTTCATTAATCAGACAACTAATTAATACTGATTGATTGTCTTTGATTTGATTGCACATCCAAATAAGGAAAGATTGATACTGATATTTGAAAATTTATATAACGTATGTATTGATTGTATGCTAACAAGGATTGCCAAGACTACCATTGCAGTGAATAAATGGTAAGAAATGTTATTTTAATAAATAAATATTTGATAATTAATAGCCACTAAATCAAAATTCCAATCAATGGTTGTAAAGATGGTCTCTCAGTTCTCTCACCAGAAAAAGTCCTCTTCAGATCACCATATATATATATATATATATATATATATGTGTGTGTGTGTGTGTGTGTGTTTTCTGGTTTCAGGTTCGGATTGGGTTTGGATCGGATTTCGGGTTTCGGATCGGTATATCTAAAATCTAATTCCAAATCCAAATCCAAAAATTTTCGGGTTTAAAATTAAATTCATATCCAAATCCAAATCCAAATCCTAAAATTTTGGTTCGATAAATTTAAATTCGGGTTTTGGATCGGGTATCTATCAGGTCGGGTTATTTTGCCATCTCTAGTGGAGATAGAAGGAGAATATTTGATGATGTTGGTGTAAGATGACTTGGCATTTTGACGCATGAAATATAATTAAATGTGAGTCTTAACATGTCCAATTCTAAGTAGATTTTGACATGCTAGAGTTCCATGTGTCAAGATTGTACTTTGGTTTAGTATAAGGTAGATTTTAATTTGTTTTTCAATTAAATTTTTATATTAATATTAAATTTGAAATCAAAATTAAATTTTAATTTTTTAAAACTAAATAAAAGTTAAATTACTAAGGCCTTCTTTTATTTATTTTTTCAAAAATTTATTATAAGGTATATTTTTAAGTATAATTTTGTCATTTTTAAAATATTAAATTTATATTACATGTGTCTTTATATGTGTTTTTATATGTATATATTTATGCTTATAATATATTTATATTTTTATATTTTAATATAAATAAGTTATTTAAAAAACAAGGATATACATATAAATATATTTTAATTGAACACAATAAATTTTAGATTATATATATGTGTGTGTATATATACATATTATATACGTGTGTGTATATATATATAGGGACATACTCTAATAGAAACTCCCTTATAATGAAAAACTATAAATTAAAATATTTTTTTTAATCGCGTCGAAATATATCACATATGGTATGCAAACTGATCGTTGCGAGATGTCAGATTTTAAAAAAATTTACTGATTGACCGGAAAAATCAAATTAAAAACTGAGGGGAAAAACTAAGATGCGGCGTGAGATGGTGTATTTTGATCCTCTGTGGTGCCTAAGGGGCATTAAATTAGATAAATTTAAGGGTTTATACTAGTTTCTAGTTTTCATTTTAATTTTAGTTTGTATTTGATCAAAAACCTATATAATTTATATTCATATTATCGAATTTTGAATATTATCGGATACGTCTATATTCATATTCATATACATATTCATATTTGTATCCTTTACAAAAATTAATAACTCATAATAATCAGAATCGGAATCGGAATCGGATTCGGATTCGAATACGGATGATACGAATATGGATAATATAATTCTTTTCAAATACTAATATAAATATTTTTGGAATTCATAAAGATTTTCTAATTTGATTGACACGTATGACAAATTGACAATGCTTTCCTACCAGACGTTGCTTTGAATATTTCTCATGTCACCGCAGATAATTCTATTTCTTGTAGCGTGGATTAACATAGTTATGTGGATGTTTGCAAAAACATATATCAATTCTAATATTCTGATCTTGATAACAATGGAGATTTTAGCTTGTTGGAACTATCAACTGTAATATCCCTTCGAGGAGTCTATGTATCAATTAAAATTTTAAAAAAATAATATTCTTTTTATGAAGAATTTTTAGTATTAATATTCACAAACTTTAGTTTTGAATTGAGATTCTCCTGAATTATTTATGAATAGTTACTACTCTTGTCTCTTGATTAGCTAATAAATTTATTATGTAAGCAGAATGAATGAATGATTTTAAATACTACTACTTAAATAAAAATACAAATCATTGCATTACCACGTGGTGGTTATAACTGATAAAATTTTTACGTAACAAAACAAAACACCTTTTCCTTAATATCTTAATACAATATTGAAGAATGACTAATTCAATTTTCCTATTCTACCCTTAAAATCAATAACAAATCTTGACTACCTTACATAAAGAGGCTCTTCTTTAATGGTCTCCAACAAGGGCTTTTTCGACCTACAAGCTGCTAATCTAAATTTATACTCCGCCGTCGAAAACCCTTCTACTTCATCCAAATTCAATCTGGACCCTTCATTACTAACCTCAATCTCCGGCGACGAGTCAACGCTTTCCGACGCCTCCGGCAACACCCTTCCTTTATTATTATTAACACCAGCAAGTCGCTTAGGTGCCGAACTAGCCGCGATGAAGAGCATAGCCATGTCTGCACCAGTGACCATAGAGTTGACTCTCCTCATTGAAAACATAATATAAACATTACCGAACTCCAAGTCTTCATCAGCTGAGAGCGGTGAGAATCTTTTACCAACGTTCAAAGATGCAGAATTTACGACGAAGTAGCTGGGGCACTCGAGCATGAGCTCGGCAGCCTTGATCGGCTCTCGAAACTGTCGAATCTCGCCACCGGGGAAAATAACCCTAGCTGCCCTAGAGCTCTTCATGGTAGGAGAAATAAGTGTGCATGCAGATACATAATTACCCATTACGTAGAAAAAAGTTTAGAGAGAATAATGATAATTGTTGTATGCTAGGAGAGAATAGTAGTATTATGATGAGGGAATGGAATAAGTATAATGAGTTTGAGAAGAAAGGAACAAGTTTGTATAGTTATATAGGGGATGTGTTGGGTGTGTTTTAGAATACGTGTGACAAGTATATATATATAGATATAGATATTCAGAAACACGTAAAGACTTTTGGATTATGATTATGATTAGGTTATTATTAATTGATAACTCAATGTAACTTGACTTTGGATTTTCCCAAAAAAAAAAAAAAAGAAAAATGTAAATTGACTTTGGATTTGTGTGGGTGTTAATATGGAGTTTGACAATTGAAAATTATAACGCGTGATGGTGAAAGGAGAAAAGTAGGGGAAAAGTGAGGGAAATTAGTAGGCAAGGCAAGGCCGTGTTTGTGTTCTACTTCTAGTAAATTGCTTCTTCCTCTTCTTTTTTTTTAATTTTTAAAAAAATTAATTTCACGGGAATAGACTGTATATAATGCGTGTGGGGTATGTAGATTTGAATTGAAGCACATAAAGGACTTGAGAAGAGGGCAAGAATGGGGCTTGTGAATAAATAATAAGTCACACGTCAAATAGAGTGGAATCATTATTAGGTTTAGGCCGGGTGAGGTGACTGACTGTATGTGAAGCTAATTGACCCCGTGCTTTTTTGATTTGCGGATGTACTATTTATATATATTTCAATATACTTTATTTAAACTATACTATTTTTATTAACCAATATTGGTTTCATAATAGTATTAAACTTATTTATTTAGTAGTTTAAATGTGAAAATATTGTTTAAAATAAAGGGACACAGTAATTTTTGTTAAACAAGTTTTAAGTGAATAAGCTCCCTAGCTAGTCCCTCATCCACGATAATTGAATGTTCAGAAATAAAATTTTAATTTACTTAGAATTAAAATGCACACTATTTTTACTACATGTAAATATTAATTTATTGAGACTATATATACATCAAAATTATCGAGATTGGTACCACACTAGTATATGCCACTAGGTTTGTTGTGTGGTTGGATTATGAATTGCTTTTTGTTTTTACACAATAATTAATATATAGCAAATGACAAAAAGGAGTGTTAGAGCACATGTGTGTAACAACCAGATATACAACAAATCCATCCACAAGTAATGAACCTTTTTCACCAAATATTCCCGACAATCTCTTGGAGATTGCACGAACTATAGAATATAAATTCCATGCATCCGTGCTGTTCATCACAGGCAATAACTGTCTAAGTTCTTAACTAAACTTGTAATAGTAAATATTCCATAACCAGTGAAGACAAGTATTATATTGATGAATAATGAGTCGATGGGAAATAACGTTAGCATAAGAAAATAATATTTAAGGAGTTGAGTTGTCTCAGCAGTTAGGTGTCCAACTCATGATCTATTGATTACGAGTTCAACTACTTGTTCTAGGGGCTTATTTTCTAGAAACGATACGAACTACGGTAAAATTACATAAATCCTATCCTACTAGTTAGACACCTAGTAGGATAGGATTAAAAGCGGTATTGACAGGATGAAATCTCATATTTTAAAATGTAGTAGAAATGGTCCCTCTGTACCTGAAACTGAAAGACCCATAGTCCCATAAATCATGATAAATTTACTTTTACTTTAGCTTTCATGACACAGTAATAGTGTAATAGATTTTAATCCGACAAGCAGGTGAAAGTTCTCTACATTAGAAGGGAGTAGCACACGTTTATTACTCTCAAAAGGTAACATTCACCAAGATACAAAAGTTGGTCAAGTGATGGTAAGATTAGCTAGAGTCTTCAAGTTCATGGGGTGTATATATTTGTTACCAGCCCACAAGGACTTGGACATGAGTTTGTATGTGTGTTCCGATGGGTGGAAATAGTCCCAAAATAAGTACTCATTTGGGTTCTCACACATTTTGTAACCTTCCTGCCCACATTGCAACATGCCCCTCAATGTTCCCTCCCCACAACACGCATCTGTTACGTTGGTGATGCCTGCATTTGCAAAATTCAGCAACTCCTTAAAGATAATACTCTTAAAATATAAAATCTGATAAAAACATGTATATTTTCCCGGAGCAAAGTAAAAAGAGCTGGAATGAAAGGGTCCAGGGATGGCCTAGCGGCAAAGTCTATCCCCCTTCCCTCGCTCATCAAAAGTTATGGATTTAAATCATTATTCCTCCGGTACTTTAAAAAAACTCATGTTGTTGCACATTTAAAATATGTAGAAAAAGAACGAGGAGAATGAGATTTACCATGGCTACTTGGAGTTGTACGATATAGCTGGAAAATACTATACACTGAACCAAAAACACCAACTGATCCAGGGTATTTCTTTGGTATATTTCTGGCAATATTCTCCACTCCCTCGTTGTAGTTTTTCGCCATTCTATTCATTTTCCCAAAGCATCGGTTGACAGGTGCACCAGGGAGAAGGGTTCTTGCGGGAACACAACCAACAGGACCTAAAGAAAAAAGGGCAATCCTTCGAGCCCCTAGCTTGTAGATTTGGTCCACAAAGTGTTCAACTTCAGACAACATGGCTTGGACATAAGCATCTGGGGTGAGTGTTGGAGGATCAAATGGAAGGAAGTAGTTGAAAACATCATTTGAACCGGATTCAAAGAAAAATAGAGACCTCTCTATTAGCTTTCTGTCAATGAGATTTTGATCCATTAGACTCTGGAATTGCTGTAGCTGGTCTTGAATTGGTGTCACCCCCTTACAATCGTATGATCAGTTCCGTTAGTTCAAAATTTACATATATTTACTACAAAAAAATTTTAGTAAGATTAAATTGTTGTACGAAAAACAAATAAAGAGAGATGACAATATAATATAGATGGATATCTTAAATATATGTTACAAACAGTGGTAGAACAAGGGGAAGGGGCACTGGCAAGTGGATTTTAAGACCAACATTATGAATTACAGAGATTTAAACAGGATATTAGTAGCTGAGCTGAACTTGAGTTCAATTCTTGTTAAAAAATGAGTCGGTCATGATGACATTAGCAAATGAACAATTTTATTTATTTATTTTTGTCATCTCAAGGCTTTCTGTTACTTTTTTCTACAGACAAAAAATGAAGATACTGATATAAAAATTGTTCCCCTAGTTTTAAAACCTGGTCACTTGCCATGGGATACAATATAACTGTAGACAAGAAACGAGCATTAGAAAAATTGATACTGTTGTTTAGAGGGAGTACTATAAATGTCGCTTACCAGATCACTGTTTGTTGCTCTGTAAAGACCACTTCCAGCACTAGCAAAGTTGATGCCGTTGGATGGATAGTTCTTCCTACTTCCGTTTATCACTTCCAGTTGTGCCTCGAGGAATGGCTTTTGGATTCCTATCCCCAGAAACTGAGCTGCATATTTGACAATACAGAGAATAAAATTGTAAATGTCACAAGTAACATACTAAATATGCTCATCGCTGCATATAAACTTCGCATAAATAACCTCTCTGCTGGGGTGAGTAGAGTAAAAAACTGTGTACATAGTCTTCCAGACCTTACTTCCAATAGGACATGCCCGATATATTTGGCCAGGGTTATACATTATGATATAATACGGGTTTTGAGTACAAATTAATAGGACTTACATATGAAGTCTGCAACAGTTCTGCCATTAGTAAATCTTCCAGTAGGATGGTGAAAATAAGCGGAGCCATAAGGCGGAAAATCAGCTTGGGCGCTGCAGTTCTTGTTGTAGTGATTGTTGCCCGCATCAAATAGCGAATCTCCGAAAATATAAACTGCCTGAACATTATGTGCAAATGCAGGAGTTGCTAAAATGCTAACAAGGAGAAAAATGACACAAGATGCCACTCTTCTCTCCATCTTATGTCGTGGTATATCATATGAACCTGATTGCCTATATTTATGTGTGAATAAAACGGTCACAACTTACGAGTAAAGAAGAAAAAAGTGTTGAGAATAAACGTAAGCTGTGAAACCAAAGACAAAAACTTGTAACGGAACACACGAGCAAAGTGCATCGACAGAGTTACTTTACAGTTTACAAGCGTCATGATTTGGATAATCACTCACTACAAAGCATACACTACAAAAAATGAACCTCTTTTTGTCTATAATAAGTAAGTTGTTTCTCCCTTTGTTCTAATGTTATCATGCTTTTTGTTTATCCTTAATCATTCACCCATAAAGAACACGTTGTACTTTGTTGAATGATAATAATATCCATACATGTGTTGTATACCCCATATCTAATATGTGACCCAAAGTGTTGTCATTGGTTAATTAAATTATTTTTTCGATGTCATCTAATTTTAAACGGTAAAACTGGAATGAATCACTCGCATCAATCAATATTTATTAGATTTTATGCACATGTTCCTCGAATTTTTGTTTTTCATAATTAGGCATGCTGAATCAGTGAATCTTATAGTTTTTTTTTTTTTTTTTACTAATTTGACTTATAGCCTTACAAATGAGTATCTGTTCTCGGGGTAAGCCAGGATCGAACCCAGGACCTGGGACGACAGAGGATAAACCCTTTACCACTTGGGTTACTCGTTTCCACATTTTACATATAATTTTATGCATCTGGCTCCAAAGAATGCTAGTATTCGTTTTCTTTTGATTCGAAAACTAATCAATACAAATGAATTCTGACAGTCCAATAAATAGCAACCACAGCAAATAACTTGTCCTTTACCAAGAGCAAGTCCAGTGCAAAATGAAAAATAGTTATAGTCATTCCTATAATTTAATATCAAAAAATGTTTTTGATGCTAAAATAAAATTTTAACTCCAAAATTAAATACATTTTGAAACCAAATATTTCCAAATTTATCTAAATTTTATCACTTTTCCCTAAATTTCATTTAAAACACACTAATATGCATCTCATTTGTAGTTGTTTGATAATATGACTAGATGCATAAATGCATTCTTGATTTCAAATTTAGAACACATATATACATATTTGCATTCAAGTATAGAACCACTTTGAATTTGAAATTTTTGACATTTCGTTTCAAATTATAGAAGTGACACCAAAGATAGCATTGCATTGGACTTGCTCTAAGAATGCTATAACTTAGCATTCAGTCTATTATTTTAGTTACACTTTTCAAATAAAAAACATTAAATATATACTGATTCAAAAGGGGAAAAAAATCCATAATACTTGAAACTTGTCACACTGACGCACCTAATCACAGGACAGCTACCTGTACTATACTGTAGAGATATACCTGAATTCAATAAAATTCAACTCGGAAAATTACGGAAATCAATAATTGATCATGATACAAATTTGTAACATTTTATAAGCATAAACTTAGTGCCACTATTGTCGATAGTAGCCACCCTGGTTTGGAGGAGGATATGGAGATGGAACAGTATAAGGAGGCCTGGGCATAGATCCGGGTTGCTGACTGGGAGCATTATAGTATGGACCCTGCCACCCAGGGTAAGCAGGTTGTCCATATTCATGAGCTGCCCCTGGCTGTTGCTGGTTCTGTGGAGATGTGTAAGGAGGGCGTGCTGTTGGCAAATGGTAAGGAGGTTGCTGCTGTTGAGAGCCATAAGGGGGTGGCGGCTGATTGTAGCCAGGTGCGTTAGGTTGCTGAGGGGGTGAATAGTAAGGCTGTGATTGAGGATGAGGCTGTTGCGGAATATTACCAGCGTTAGGCTGCTGGGGCGGTGAATAGTAAGGCTGTGATTGAGGATGAGGCTGTTGGGGAATATTACCGGCATTGGGCTGCTGTGCAGGAGCTCTTTGAGGTTGATTCGACTGTCCAACCGAAGGGTAATTGTAATTGCCTGTATTTTTACCATCCTGAAAACTGAGACCTGCCATTTGTCTTTGAACTTCTTCAATCATCTCACGGCATTGTATGCTTCGTGTCATCACAAAATCACTGCATTGTTGTTTCATATTTGTGATGGCGTCCTGTAATAAAGCAATGAAGTTCCAAATTAACGAGGTAAAATAAAGCAGCAAACAAACTACTTAGTATCTCAGTATCTCACGCACCGCCAACATACACCAAGATGTTTATGCTCTGTTCAGTTGCAAGTAATGATATTAGGCCAGTACAGATTAAAGTTAATATAATTTGTATCAAAATATTCACAATTCCTGTTCCTACCTCTATTCATACCAATTTATACTAGAACTCAATCCCACAAATTTGGGGATGAAAGCCTTATTTCTACTTCTGCTCTCTCAAATCTTATTATATAAAAATTTGCAATCTCAATTTCTTTACTCTTCTCGCTTGCATACTTTCTTTGACCTAAATTTTGTTCACAAATTTTCAATTCTTTCCTTCTTCATTCCATACATTCCAACCAAACAGAGATTAAGGTTTTAACAAATTGCAACCAATACAAAACAAGCTAATCAACAGACATAGCAAACATTATTGGATATAAGAAGGAACGATAATGATAATTATACGAACATTGCAAATGCATGCTTCACACTCCTCCCATGCCAAATTATTCTGCTCCCATGATATTTTTCATTTGCTATAGTTTCATTTTAACCATTATTAAGACATGATCTAATAAACAACATAATTTGATGTCATCCCTGCTAAATAACTGTGCAGTTTAAAGGGTCTTATTTTCTACCTATTATTCATACCTGAAGAGTAACATAAAACTTCAGTCCTTCATTAATATTCTCTTTAATTTCCTGATATTTTGCGATGGCAGCTTCGATCTGCTTAAAGCACTTCTCACGGGATGCTGCAAAATTATGAATAATAAAATGAGACATTGTTATAAATGTGGAGCACTTGTATCACTTGAAGGCTGTATTGAGTCGGATTGCATATGTTTAAACCCAGAAAAAAACAGAAATTTATCAAACAAATATTACAGTAAGAACTGAAAACTGATAATAACAAGCTACATGGTAAGCATACAGCTCTTTCAAATTTTAAATAAAACATGTAATCATTGTAAATGCACGATGAGAAAGCACATTGCACAGCTGCATATATCAGCTAATAGAACCTGAAAACTTAATGCAGCCAAAATATAAGATTACAAACTGATCTGTAAAAACTTATGATATTATTAGTGAAGTGTATTATAAGTGTTCCAATCTAAATCAACAGAGTAATACAGAATCCATGAACTTCAAACATTACGAAGTGTACTGCAAAATAGATCATGGCAAAGATTAGCACAAGTTGCTACCATAGGACCAATCCAACACTGACAAATTTGCCCTAATGCTTACCCCAAACCCGTGTCCCAAGATGGATTTAGAATCTTGGCAGTGATCAATGTCAATGAGAATTGAAATTTAGTCAGAAATTTAAAGTTAGAAAAACAGACTTACCCGGACGGCCTAAAACCTAAGCAAGGGACCATAAAATCAGTGCATCTAAGCTAATAAACGCTTACCTTTATAATCTTCAATGTTAAAGACTGCAGCAAACTCATTGCTTTGAGCCTGCAATGAAAATTCAGATCAAGAAGCAAAGAAATATTTTGTTCAGTGGCATGAAATTGACATGTTAGAACAGAAGAGAAATGTACTGCCAGCAGACAATAGTTGCAATATACTTTTAACTAAGCATTTGCATTCACTAATTCCTACGTATCCCATTTTTTTATAGTTTTGAGTAAACTGCAGTTTTATACTAGAATATGATAGAACTGTTAAAAAATAACATTTTCTTATTAGGAAAGCCAAGGCAACGCTACATTTAACAAACTAAAACTTGACAGCAGTATCAACCGAAGCCATTGAGACCATCTACCTCCCTTCTTCCATTTTCCAATGAATTACTTCAAGAATTAGAATGCAAAAAAGACCATGGTTCAAAGTGATACCACAAAGATAGTATAGATTGCAATGTACTAAAATTATAAAACTATCATCTCAAGATTCATTAACTATATAAAAAACGATGACAGGACAACCTGAAAGCTAATGACCCTACATCCAAGAAAACATGCATTATTATGTGCAAATCCGCACTATAGAAGAGAAACAAATCATAAAAGGGAAAGGGCAAACCTGAATTTGCACCAACAAATTTTCCTGTGCCTCAATATTCTTTGAAATCTCCTGACATATTTGATCATATTTTGATATCTCCTTTCTGAAAAGATCATCATAGGAACCGGTGGATGTCATCAACTTCGGCAGTATATCATCCTGCAGGAACAAGCAACTATGTTTACACCATGTACAGATGCAGCAGATATTCCTAAAAGAATAATCAACACAGATATTATAAATGTGACAGATGCTGTGTACACCCTGACACGAAGAGAAGTTTATATTGTAGTGAGCATCAGAAAAGGTTATTGTGCCGCCCACAACAGCTCAAAATTTTGAAGAGTACATTTTAGGCAAGTATCTGTCATTTATATTGCAGTTATGACACAATTTCTGTATAATACCACACTTGAAGCTATTCAATTATACAAAAAGTTTGTGTAAACTATTATGGTTCTGAAATCAGTAAGAGCGACTAAATTGCAAATCTTCCTTGCTATAAATTAATAGATGAGCAGATAGTAAATTGCATGTTCTCATGTAAATACAAATATAGATGATAATTAAATATAACATAACAACATTAAGATGATCATTTAAAGAAAACACCTTTTCATAAACACTTTTTAATATTAATTTAGCCAAAACATGAGCATTGTAAAATGTAGCTACATTTAAACACCTTTGATCAGAAACACAAAGATTTTGATCCTTATCTAGTGTGTACTTCAGAAACAACATTAGAATTGGCTTTAAAATTAGTCGAGTGACAATACTCTATAAAATCCAAAGCATATAATTCAAGACTTTTGGGCTTCTCTAATCTCTTCCATCTATACTACAGAAAAATCTTCTAAATGTTTTTCCACAATCGTGGCCTTATCTAAATTTCTAACCTTATTAAATGCACCGCCTATTCTTTTTGAGAAATATCAAATCTGGAACTATTATGGTCTTTGCTCCCAGGAATATATGTTATCATCTAGTAAAAATATACAAACATGCAACACATGTTCATGATACTATCATCTCAGGGTGACTACATTACTTCTAATAATTCTGTACACAAGCTAAAGACACCTCATGCCTTATTAATCAAAGAAACCTGCTCAGTCAGAGTTAATGCAATATATCACTCATCGATTTTCCTTCAAATTAAATAGGTATACAACACTTGGTTCACATGTATAAACTTTTATCAACAAGACATTACATAACACGAAAGCAATACAGACTCCAATAAGCTTAGACTTGCAATTTGAAAGATACATGACATCACCATAAAACAATAAGAAGTTACGGCGATGTTCTAGTACAGACCTTTCGTTTCATTTCTTTGAGCATGTCTTCAAGGCCTGCCCTTTGAGCGCCCAGAGTCTCCAATTGCCTCTGAAAGGGAAATTGAATCACAGAATATTAAAGAAGCTTATGTTACAATGCACACTTGTCAGTCATAGACTTAGTAGTAATACAATAATACTCTGCCAATATTTGGTGGAAACAATTTTGCTCATTTCCATTTCTATATATATCAGGTTATATAATATATACGTCCAAAAATAATATTTTACTTCTTTTGCAAGACACAAAGGAAAATTGACAATTCCAACTGTATGCATGAACAACTTGGACTTGAAAATGACAATTAATATGAACTATGTATTTTAATGATCCCTTATAATAGTGCACGTTCGGATGAAAGACAAAAAATATAGGCCACAGCTTTATCCTCATTCTGATCCTTGTACAAAATTTTAACTAGCACGATATCAACATGTCAAAGATAAAACTACCACAGATGCTCAAAGCTATTCCCATTCATCTGCCTACCAATAACTAGGCTTTGTAAAAGAAAAACAATCATTACATTAAATTTTCACTGCCACCTACAATTTCATTAAAAAATCTTACATTCTGTAATTATATTACGCGGAAATTAGCAGAATACATGTAGAACTCATATATTTTACCTGTAAAACTATATTGCAGAATGAATTCATTTCCTTCTCAACAAAATAAAATTATTGTTCCGACAAGATGAGATTCTACTCTCTGATGTGGCTGAGATGAAGGATTGAAGTGCATAGATATACTTTAAGTATTCTAAAACAACATAACATTCACATAAAGAGTACATTAAATTACCAAGCTCTGTTTTAAAGCCCCCAGTATTGCATCTTCATTAGCATCTAAAGACATGATCGGCCTCCCTAAGGTCGGAAGAACAGATTCTATCTGAAACAATAGCAAAATCAATTTTTTTAGTAATGAAAAGTATAAACAGGAAAATAATTTAACTAAATCAAACTATACTAGAACAACAAACTTCATTGGCAGTGTCATATATAGGTCACAGTACATTATCAATATGATAGCTTAAGATCCTACTATGCTATTCTATGTAATGGGTTCAGATTACTCGGCGTTCTATGGGTAGTACAGGTCAAACACAAGAAATGTAATTCAACCGGGAATACTTGATTGATCTCCTCATTATAGAATTTTCAAAATCTTCCTCAACTTAGTTTTCGTTCTTGTCTTTATTTTACTGAAAAGTAATATTATACAATTACACATATGATTGATAGAAATCTTTTATGTAAAGGCACAATACAGGAACATACTGGATGTCGATCAAGAATTGACATGAGAGATGAATGTTCTCTCACTGACCGCTCAATACGGGTGTCGCTCTCTGCAGCTTGCTTTAGATTTGCTGCAAACCTGTTCAACCTATCCTGCAAATTTTTGGTTAATGTGCTCGATTGCGGTCTGGTCCATCGGGTGCCGAATTGGCTTCTAAACTGTGTATCCTCCGTTGCTTCTTTCTGCAAAAGCTCTTCTGTTTGAACTAGCAATTCTTGGTTTACCCTTCTCAGATCTCTAAGTTGCTGGAGCTCAGCTTCTAAACCAGCCGGGCCCCCGCAAATTTGAACCGCATCTACATCTTCTTTGAGAGTAGTTGGCAAAGCAGAATGCCCTTCTAATGCCAGAATTGACTCAGGTAAGTCCATTTCCTTAAGTCTAACACGGGTTAGCTCACTCCCCTGCTGTAGTATTTCAGCTTGTGTTCTGATGACATCATCAACCATTTCAGTATACCGAGAGAGAGCCTTCGCACTGCTGTCAGGAACAAGACTAGCAAACATCTTTTCCTTGCTTGCATCAAATACCTCAGTCATTGGCATAGACTTGACCATTTGAAATGCAGGAAGTGGTTGTAAAGAACTAGCTGGTGGAACCCTCATAAGGTAGACTCTGTCATTCTCCTTCACAGCCCTTTCTAGATTGCGATTTAAATTGCCTTCTAAATTATTATAGGCATCTAGTAGCTGCTGAGCAGCCCCCTTTGGAGATGATTTTCTTGCCTCAGACAAAGCATTGATCCCACTCTTTAACCGTGCAATTTCCTCCCCGATCTCTTCTTTTTCATGAAGCTCTAAACCATATCTATAGCAAGCCTCGGCATAAAATAAAGCTGCCTTTAACTGGACATGTGAATGCCAAGCTTTCTCAAAATGCTGATTAAGAGGTGCAACTTTTAACGCAGCCAATGCTTCTTCATAAAATATTCCAACCTATAATTACATTCATGTGAATAAGTATATATTGTTACTAACTTACTATGATAGCAAATTAAAGTGTACAGGGTCCAAGCCACTCGGCATGATCATGGCAATATCATATTTTGATGTCCTTTTATACTTGACATTAACCCAAAATGTAGACCACATATCTCAAATAGGTGGTAAATAACAAATTATGCCAATAGTTGAACATAGTACCATCAAATAACAAAGCAAGAAGTTATCTCGTCTGAGGTTATTGCATTACACAATATGATCAGAAAATAAGAAATATGTGGCCAATAATACAAGTTCAGAGTCGTTACTTCCGTTCTAGTTAGACCAACAACAAGTTACATGGCCAACTTACCCCCAAATTCTAGTTTTCACTGTTACAATAGTGACACATTGTACTTAATTCACATTCAAATATAGGGAAACCATTCTAAACTATAAGTTATGATCAATACAATTAAATCTCAAAAAAAATACAATATCATTATATGCAATACAGTGAAGCAAAATCAATAACAACACTATAACTTAATGAATACCGCAACTCACCTGTCTCGAAATCTTAGCACAAACAGTAGCACTACTCCCTTTCGCAATCGTATTCTCAAACACACACTCCTGCGCTTGCGCAAGCATAAGCCTCTCCAACATTCCCACACACTCCACCGACACATCAACTGTACTCGAACTCCCCATACACGCCTTCATCGCCACATTATCCCTCAAAAACGCGAAAACCCCGGCCGCCTTCATAAACGAATGCGACGCATTCTTCCTCCCCTCAACTTGCCCTCTATCAAACCCTAACCCTAACTGACTATGCACTGCTCCCAAATTAAACAACACAGCCGCCTTCTCCAAATGTATATTCTGCTGCGACGCTTTCAATTTGTTCTTAAACGCGTCGTGCCATACGAAAGTGAGAGTGTTGATGTGATCACTTTCCGGTGATATCGGAAAGCGTGATTCGATTGCGGTGAGGGCACGGAAGTAATTAATGAGGAGATCTCGGCGAGATGGGAGAGAGTCGGAGGGAGAGGCGCGTTCGATGTCGGTGCGGTATTGTTTTAGGGTTTGGAGATCGTCTTCGAGGTTTTGAGCTTCGCGTTCGGAGTAATTGTAGACGATGTAGTTGCGGAGTGGACGGTAGAGATCGATTGCTGTTGTTTTCTTCTCGTAGATTGCGAGCATGATTTGTGTTGCTGGTGATGATGACGACGACGGAGTTGTCATCGAGAGAGAGAGAGAGAGAGAGTGTGTAAATGAAGCTGAGAAGATCGGAGAGATGAAGAAGAGGGATGATTTTAATTAATGAGTCAATTTGATCTTTAATTTTTTGACTGGTTCTTTCTTGTAATATCCTACGGATTTTTTTTTATTTTCTTTTACTTAGCTGGAAAGAAAGAAGGGGGTGGTTTTTGTTCGGCGTCAATTGTCAAGTGACCGTAAATTTGCATGACAATCGATCGTCAGGGAATAGTTATCCAACATTCACTATTTTAGCCTAAGATATAAAAAAATTTTCAGACGATCCGTTATAAATTTTAGCGGAGCACTATCTATCCGCTATAATTTTTAGCGGAGTAGCCTGTCACTCCGCATTAATTTTTAGCGGAGCGTTAATTTTTAGCGGAGCGGCCTGTCACTCCGCTAAAAATTATAGCATAGTGGTTGAAGAACCCTAAAAGTTCAATTGTTGAATTGTGTATGATCATTTGCCTTTATTTGCCTCATTTGTGTACTTGGAGCTTGAAAAGTGAGAGAAGAAGATTTGTCATCTCATCCTTGTATTGGGTAAGATTTATTTCTTTTTAAATTTTGTTTGTTAATATGGATCAAATGTTTGCAAGGTTGGTCCCAAGAAAAAAATTCAAGAACAATGCTCCTTTAAATGTGTGTAATGTGTTAGATGATGATTTTGATGTTTGTAAAGTAGGTAGTAAAGTATGTGAAGATGAAATATATGTTAATA
>PHNY01184776.1:2128-13101 GCA_003724115.2 Anethum foeniculum | reverse complement strand
AGGCGAGCCCATATTTCTTATCAACAATCAGGCCCGGCCCAAAAACTGCACTCCTCCATAGAAAAGTCCAAATATAGAAAATCTATCCCTAAAATAGGCGAGACCATTTTAGGGTGTAACAGTATTAATTTTAAAATCTTTTCTAGAATTTTTTTTTAACTACTTATAAGTTATGAGTAATTTACAACATACTTTAATATTCAAAACCTAAACATATATTCTGACAAAAAAAAAAAACCTAAACATATATCATGCTATTTTTTTAACATATCCCAAACATTGCATAAAATGTTAAAAATTACCAAGTTTTATACATTTAAATAAAAAAAATTGAACTTTATTTCTTTTGAAATGTCCTGGCTTCAGCCTGCACCAAGCTTACAAGCTGAGCTATGTCAGAACTTCTAACATTACTTTAAATAATCACACTCTGTACAAGTGCATATATACTAATATAATATCAACACTTCTATATAAATTGGCTAAATCCACATGGGCTTCCCTGCAGCTGCATGTCTGACAGTTGTAAGTATCATTTATCAGTAACAGTATATGGTGTAAATTTAGCTGTTCTTTTTTTCTTTTCATATATATTTGTTCTTTTGCCCCTGCAAATTTTGCAGTCTTTACTGAAACAACTCACAAGATTTTCTTACTTATGTTTACTAGTGAGGTGAGACATAATGAAGCATCAATTATTTATCACTTTATACAACAATATAAGTCTAGGTATCTTACTATTTTGTTATTTTAATTTGTTATTTTTAGAATAAGATTTGATTTTTATTGGAGATGATAAAAATGGTGGTAATTTTGTGTGCAAGGAAGGAGTAGTCAAAGAAGAGTCAAAGTTTATCTTGGGATTTGTGCAGAAGGGTTTCAAGAACCAAGTGACAGTAAAGTGATGGTACCATTTTGAAGAGTGTTGCTAGGTTTTGGCTCTTGTAGTAGTGGAATTCTCAGCAGTTTCTCTAGCTGTAAGTGAGTTTCTTGATATATGCATATATAAGTATTTATTTACATGTTTTTACAGTTCATGTTCTTGGTTATCTTTATGATTTCATGAAATTTAATGAATATTCATTGATAGTTGAGATTGAGAAGAATGTTTTTGTGTGTGTATGTGTGTCTTGTGTTCAATTTCTCGAGTATTTGGGCAGCTAAAAAGAGAAGATAAGTCATGTTAGTTAGTTTTTGTGCTCTTTAATCTAGGAGAGAGCTTAATGGTGCTAGATAGAATGCGTATGCTTGACTTGGTCTTTTTTATTAAGGTTGTTGAGATGGAAATTTCTCTGTTATTGCATATAACTTGATTTGTTCTGTCTCACCACTCTAAAAGAGAATGAAGAGGCAGTTAGTAGTGTTACCACCAAGCCCACTAACTACGAGAACATAGTATTTTGATTATGAACATTATGTGTGGCCAACTATGTTATCGCTTTTGTAGATTTTTTTAGTTGATGACCTATGTGTTGAGAAGGCTAATAGATAACCATCTTAGTGTTGTTATTCTTTAGAGATAGGACATTGGTGATGTAATGATCCAATAAGAATCGACAATTTTTTAGGATTGGATTAATTTTAACTATTGTAATTTAATTATTCTGGTATTTTAGGGGTGGTGGATTCATAGAATAGAACATTGGGATGGGCTGATATTTTTACTCATTATTCAACTTCTGTTCACGGAAGTTCTGATCAAGCCTAAGCTTGCAAGGTTTAACAAGTGTATAGGTATATTGATGGAGTGAAGATAGTGAAGATGTTTAGGAATACTGATCGAATTCAGCAAGTTAACTGTATCCAGCGTGGCAAATTCTCTCCTTGGATCACTGTAAATAATTATACAGTTCTTGCATCTAGAATCGGAGTCAGCACATGTCAAGATAAATATTTGTTTGAAAAGCCTTAGAAACGCAAGGTTATCAAAGATGTTCTCTATCTGTCTTGTTCTTAAATCTGGAAGGTTCAATCTAAAATAATATCTAATTTTATTTCTGTCGCAGATTTCTGTCCTCAGGGAATTAATAACAAGAGCTTAATGGATCCTGAACCAGGGAGATGTAGAAGAACTGATGGCTATAAGTGGAGGTGCCGTAATGATGTGCTTCCTAATACAAAGTACTGTGAGAGACACATCCACAGAGGCCGTTCAAGAAAGCATGTGGAAACTTCTAAAATTACTTTACAGCTTAGTGCACCTACTATAACTAATCCTACTTCTAATACACCAACAATTACTTTTTCCAGAAAGACCAGTAAAAAGATAACCTCTCATAACCCTGATGATACAAGTGCCAAATTTCCCAATCCCGTCAACGAAAATCAGCAAAACAAGATCCCATCTCTTAGTGAAAGTAAAGGTTTAACTTGCACTGCTACAGCTATCACCACTTCTGCTAATGGTATTATTAAAACTAACAGCGTGCATGTAGAGAATGACAAATCTTCCAAGTCAGTCACCGTCAATTCTTGCAATCATAATTATTAAGATACCTTTATGATTTCAAGCATAATATTTCTCATTACTGACAGTGTCAATGAAATCAGCAGAGAGAATGGTGACGATCTTAATATTGTGGTGGCTGGTTCCAATCATATCAAAGACAAGAACAAGGAAAGCAGCAAGAGTGGTGACTCCATGACTCCAGAACATAGCATCTCTGCAAAGAGTGTTGTTAAAAGTGATACTAGTAAGGCTTAAAATTTATGCATGTGACCTAGTCAGTATTCCTCTCTGATTCTCTTCCCCGCGTTCAATTCCAAGAATATATAGATTCTAATGCTGCACTAGCTTTATAAAAAAATTAAATATTTCTGGATAAAGTTAGACCCCATTGAATGTGAAGATATTAATTGTCATGTATAGCACCTTAAAGAAACAAGTATTTTAACAAATTCTATTTGTTTTTCCTCATGACTATGCTAACAATTGCCAACTTGCCACCGACTAATCTCATGTTTGTGCATCTGCTGTAGGCCTGTTTAGCTTGCAAAAAGAATGGGTTTCGAATCAGTTCATGTTTTTACTTAAATAAGAATGTGATATAAAACTATAATATGTATGATCTAACTTTTTGTCACTATAGTTAGCTCTAACAAAGTTTGTGAACACCGCGGTGTCATAGCAGAGGAGCCACAAAGATGCAGGAGAACCGATGGCAAAAGATGGCAGTGCAGTAATGAAGCTATTCCTCAGCAGAAGTATTGTGAAAGGCACATGCATAGGGGGTCAAAAAGATGCAGGTCATCATCAGAAGCTGAAACTTTTAATGCAACTCCTGCGGCATTTGAACCAGAAAGTGGTAGCACTAACTTGAACACTGATCTTTTCATTTCACCGGTGAAGTGTCCTCAACCAACCATCATCGATGTAGACAGTTCTACAAGTGGGAGCAGCAATGATTCCACCACCATTACGGACACAGAAGAAGATATCAGCACCTCCCATATTTTGTCTTGATCTCCTTGAAAAGGTTTGTCGTTCAGAGACTTGTTCCACATGTTTTTTCAATCAGACGAGGGGAGTGCTTTCTGGTGCCATGTTAATATAGTACCATGTGAAATTACCGAATATATAGTATCGAAAAAAATATGCTAGTACCATGCCATGAAGCTCAGTTTTACAAGGATGAACATAGACTACTTGTAATATATTTTGCTAATCTACCTGAATTCTGCAAGTGTACTTCTTGTGTTACCTTGGTTAAAGACTTCTACTCCCTAGTCCCTACATTATCAATTATCAATTAGTAGTTAAAACAAGAAAGAGTTAACATTTAGAAAAACAGTTCTTCATAACTAATATTTGGAATTCTTTCTGATGCTAGATAATAGCTTCTTGGTCTTTTTGCCTTGCATATGTGCGGATGTAAATGAATATTAGTAAAGTCAACTGTAAATTTCTTAAATAATGTGAAATTGCTTTATTACCGTTAAATCTCAATAAACAAATATTTTTAATATTTTACTATTATTATTTGTTTGACAAAAATTACCCAGTCTTTATTTTACTAGCACAGGGCAAAATATTTTATACAACAAGATTATTTGTTTATCAAGTTTACAGTTATACCTATTCTTTTTAAAGCAGACTACATAACATATACCGTCACCTTTGTACATGGGCCCGAAGGCTTTTAGTAGGCCGATGGAACAAAATATTGGTATCTGTAGAAGGCTTTTTATACGTGTGTTTATCGGGCTTTCTATAGGCTTTTTGCTGAGTAAAGTCCATTACCCAAAACAAAAGGTTCATTAAATTGGGATCTTGTGTATTCTACTGGATTGTAGCCCGGTTTTTTAAGGAAAATTTGGTTATTAATATTTAATATTAACAAACTCTAAGAAAAATAGACATATATAATTTAGACGATTTCTTAGCATTCAGGAATTTTTCTTTTATATAATATATATTCCATCCGATTCAAATTACATATTCACTTTTGAAAAATCATGTATGTTAAGAAATGTGAACAAAAAATTTGTATTTGTATCAATATTAATTGTATTAATTTAATATAATATGTGGAATAGGATTAATCTTAGAAATATAAATTAGAGATATGTGAAATAAAATTGATTTTATAAATATAAACTTACATTTAAAGTTAAAGTGGACACTAATTATATCCTTATAATATAATCTTATAATATAATATGCATAAGAGGGATCTTATCCAAATATTTGGTCATGTACTACCAATCTAATAAGGACCGTTGAATCTTGAATTAAATAAATTATAGCCGTTGGATGTAAAATAAGGGAATATTCTATTTTCATTATCTAAACCAACACTAAGTAGGTCTTCTAAATTGAACATGTACTACTAATCTAATAAGGACTGTTGGATCTTGAATTAAATAAATCATAGCCGTTGGATGTAAAATAAGAGAATATTCTATTTTCATTATCTAAACCAACGTCTTCTAAATTGAATAAATTAGTTAACTAGGTATCGTAAACTGAATAGAGTACTTAATACAAAATCTGTAACTGTTTTTTCTTTTCAATTTTTAGAAAATTTTACGTTAATAATACTTTTTAAATCATCAATAATTCGTGTTCTTATTATTTATGTGAAATATTACCATATTCTAAATTTTTAAATATATTATTTGTAATTATCAAAAAAATAGACGAATAAAGAGAACTGTACAATCATTGCACGGACAATAAGCTAGTTTGAAACAAAAAAAATTCTCTGAAGCATCGTGAAAGGGAGGGATTGAAGTGAAACGGAGGGAGCGAAGATAAAGAGACCTGTTATTATTTTGCATGTACTATGTTGTCTTTTAACCAATTTCAAGTAGATACGTCTTCAAGTGACAAACAAAAAAATATTTTTGTATATCGAAAATTCTAGATTCATGTCCCACTGCAATACTCGCATTTTTAGTGGGAAAATGGCCTCGCCAAGCAGATGGCTGAGAAATGGCTGGTTTTTTTGGCTACATAGCCCCCGACCTTTTCGCTTTGATGGGAAAAAATGATATATACGAGACTTTCAATAATCAGGTAGTGTGGAGGTTGAATCCTGGACAACTTGATGAATGTTTCTGGAGATAGAGAGAAGAGAGAATGTAGAGAGAAATCTGAGCATATTAACATTGCATATTTGAAACACAAATATCAACCTTATATAATTACTAAATTTTGATTTAGAGGTTCCATTCACTCAGATTAAACAGAAAGAGAATAACAAAAACTACATATATATCTAAAACAAACAGAGACGAGAGATAGACTTAACACATATGAAAAAGAGTCTTCAGCTTAATAATTACTACTAACCCATGAAAGTTAGGGTCCTAGGGACCAGACAGTAGATCATCTCCAAAGAAACCAACAGTAAGGTTAGTACCAGATGTTCCAGTTTTTCTCTCAATTTCTGTCATCTTCTCTGCGCGAAGAGTCTGCAGATTTTGTAGCTTATTTATGGCATCACCAACACGGGACTGCAGATCTTGTACTTCACTTTTGGCATCATCGATACGACAGTCAATTGCTTGAAGCTCCTTGATTAAGGGATCTGAAAACCAGAGATGTTCTATATGGTTAAGATGGCTCAAAACCCAACTTAAGTTGAATCCCAGACTCTGCAAGAAGGCAAATATATCCCGGTACCGAGCAATAATCTCAGAATCAACCTCAGCCATAGATATTTTGGTAAAATCAGTCAGCGAAGTACACAGCATATTCAGCATCACTGTACTTCTTGTTTTTAGTGGTGAAGTGCTCAAAGGTTTCCGGGTACTTCTGCATAATGCGATCAAGTAGGCATACAAATTCGGAGTTAACCTCATAGCCCCGCCATAACCCAAAATCTCCTTTCCCCTTCGAAGAGCTTGCCTGATTATTGCTTATCCCTTCAACTGGAGAAATAATTTGCCTATCCCTGTCGGTATCTAGTAGAGAATTCTCTACCACATGATGTTCCTGAATCTAACTATATCCCATTCGATTGAAGCTAGAACTCCTATTGTCAACTAGACTGGAATCTAACTTGTATAACTTCTCTTCAAAGAATTTTTTCTAAACAAACAAATTCACAAATACCATGATACCCATAAATCCACCACTCTATGTCCTTGTTTCTCATCACAGTATTGTAAAAGGAGACGTGCCTATTTAATAAATAAAGATACATGCATTGTTTCTACTTACAAGAAACAAGACTAGAAATGCATGAGTTATCGAGAAGGATAATGAATTCATCAATTACCTGGGGCAATTCAGTGACAATGCTGGCTCTTGGAGAGCCACCAAGTAAGTAGCTTCTAAGAGCACTAGGAATACTTGATTCTTTGAATTTCCGTGGTAGCTTCACATACTTCAACTTATAGAATGGAGAAGGAAGACTCTCGAGAATGTTAGAAATCTCATGAAGTACCTAAAAAAAAAAGACAAGATTAAAAAATATATATAAAGCAGTCAAAAAAATGGTTGTTGATATCAGGAATTCAAAATTCACCGTCAGTTACACATGTTTTGGCTAATTATTTCTGAGTATACCAGTACTACACTAATTCAAACATCATATCCCATACAATTAGATACTAAAACTCCTATTATCAATAAGGCTAGACATAACTTATTACAACTACTTCTATTGCAGTAATTTTGTTAGATAAAAGGCAACAGATCCTATTCAAGAAATTCATATTATTACCCATAGTTCTGACAATTTATGTTCTTGCTCCCCATCAAAATACAATAATTTAAAATACTTGTTTTAAAATAAAAGATACAAGCACCATATCTTCTATGCAGAATAAGAGAAAATTTACATTAAGGTATAGAGAAGAACAATAAATTATCTGAGGCAATAGTGGCTCTTAGAGAGCCACCAAGTCGGTCAAGTTCTGGTATTTAAATTTTAGCGGAATACTAAAGCTTAATGCCAACAGTTAAAACTACAACAGATGCTTAGTACATAGTACATAGTATAACTAAAGCTCATGAACAGTTTGACTCGTTTACACCCCTGTCCTTAACTTATCACTAATGATGGAAAATGGCTTCTAAAGGAGGACAGTAGACTATGACTAATCAGATCGAATGTTTATTTAAGTTTCTACTTGACAACTTGGAGGATAAGTTTTCATGGAGATATGGGATTGATGGTCTCGGTTACACAAATTAATATTATTGGATAAAAGTATATCTGCTTTCAAGTAAACAGTTGCCATACCAGGTAAAATTGAGAAAAGATAGACTACTCCAGATAAGTTTTCATCGAAATGATAAAATGTTTGCATCTAAAAATGACATAATTAATTTCATAAATCAGATAATTTTATAAACTAAGAATGACTGATCTCTATAGTTGGAACTGTTGATTTGTTTGGCTAGAAGGGGTGATATGTATACAAATCATCAAAAGTCCAAACAACACAAATCACCAATTCTCAGTTTTCAGTAAATGAGATCATCTGTTTATATGCGTAATGGTTACAGGATTTAATCTACCAAATAAAAAATTAGCAAAAGAAAAAAAAAGCCATGTGAATATTCCTCTAAATTAATAAGAGGTCGAGAGTCGAAGCCTCGGTAGTACTTAAGTTTCTCTAGTTAACCTTTTAATACAAATTTGTGGACGTACTAATAAGTGCATTAGCTATTATTAAATTTCAGAAACAATCAGAAAAGCTTTCATTTTTCTTATCTCCAGACTCTAACTATGTCAGTCTTTTTTATTTTTTTTTAGAACCTCTTAAGTAGGGGTATAATTGAGTCGAACACTGTTGGGCTCGAGCTCAATTAAAAAGTTCAGGCTCGAGCTCGAGTTCGATCGAGCATTAAATTTCAAGCTCGAAACTCGGCTCGTAAAAAGTTTGATAAGTTCGAGCTCGAATCGATTCCACCAAATATTGACAAAAGCTTGAAATATGATTGGTTCTGCTCGAGTTTGACTCGATTAAATATATAAATATTGAATATTTATATAAAAAATATTTATAATATACAAAAAATTAATATAACAAAGGCTCGATTAGGCTCACGAACCTTAAAAGCCGAGTAGCTTGAAGCTCGAGCTCGGCTCGATGGAGAATTCGAATAGCTCGAGCTCGGCTCGAGTATTACCGAGCCGAATTCGAATATTTTACAAGCCGAGCTCGAGTAGCTCACGAACAGTTTGACTCGTTTACACCCGCTGCCCTTAACTTATCACTAATGATGGAAAAAGGCTTCTAAAGGACAGTAGACTATGACTAATCAGATTGAATGTTTATTTAAGTTTCTACTTAACAACTTGGAGCAATGAGGAATCATGAATTATCACAGATCAGATTGAAAATTTACTCAAGGGTCCAATCCTTGAGCAAAATACCTAGCTATGAATAATAATTTTTGTTAAGGATACATAAGGCTTGCTTAGAAACTAGTTTTACCAAGGCCACAAATTACGCAACCAAATGTCAGTACAATCTCTGAACAGAGAAGCAAAAAAAGCCACAGTTGACAGCATCAAATAAAAATTGTTTACCTCAATGCTCTTCGAGTCAAAGGTAAGAATTCTGGCATTACCAAGTTGTAGAAGCATACCTGTAAGCTGCGAATAATATTTTCCCGTGTCTTCCTCAAACCACTCCAGAAGTTTTATATCTACTTTCTTCAACTCAGAAACTCCAAACGTAATGGGAAAGACACCACATGAACTAAAATTGGAAAGCTTTGGTGCCAAAACCACAAAACTGTGGGTTTCACAACGCATGGTCGAAATCTTCAAGTTCACCAACTGAGGACAAGATATGAAATAATCTCGTTCCATGTGGCAGCTTAATATTATTTTAAGATTTTGTAAATTGACGAGGGAACAAAATATTTCACTCATATTATCGGGAAAAATTACATTATAGAGTTCTAGACTTAATAGAGCAGGGAAGTGCCAAATTGTTTTGGGCAATTTACACGAGGATAAACAGAGGGTTGTTAAACGAGGTAAGTGAAAAGAGAAAGACGTATTCGATAAATCCCAACTACAAATACCCAGAGTTTTTAAGGCAGGCAAGCATGTGAAACATGAATCAGATAACTCAGATAACTCGCAAGTGTCGTACCATGGACGCGTTAATCCCAAACATCTGGTTCAAATACTTCAAGTTCTATTTCCAAATCTAGTTTCTTTAAATAATTGGAGCTAAATGTCGATAACTCCAAAGGTTGATTACCATAGTGTGTTTCGAGTTTTAAGTATTCGACATTGTGTTCGATTGCATACTCTATAAGCTCTTCAAGTAAACGCCCAGGGGGTTTGATACGGAAGATACATAAACTCAATTTCGAAATATTGGATTGATGGTTTCGATTAGACAAATATTTGACGATAAATTCAAAATTAGTGTTTAAAAAGTCGCCATAATAGCCACAATCGACGAAAGGGAGAGTAGTCCAAACAAGCTTCCATCGTTTCGAGTAGAGGTGGCCAAACGAGCGGGACGGGCGTGCCGTGCCGGGTTTCCGGCGAGCCGGTTTGGCCACCTCAAGACTCGTGAACGGCACGCATAAATGAATGAACCGTGCCGGGATCGGGCCGAATCAACGAAGATGAGCCCGTGAACGGATCGCGAGTTGGACGAGTTAGACGAGTTAGCTGTTGAAAGAAGATGAATAGTTTACATATACAACATGATTAATTGACTGTCACATAATTAATTAATAATATAATCACTTAGACAGTTGACACACTTGACAGCACAGGTTGAAAGTATGAATCAATAAACAATAATGAATCACGGTTCACATGCCGAGCCTTGCCGAATCACGGTTCACCCTCTTCCAACTCGTAGTAGGATGCGGGTCGTGCCGAGTTTGAACCGGCCCGTGATGAACCGATTTGAGGCGATTAATTTGACGAGCCGAGGTGAGCCGGGCGGAGCTGAACCGCTCGTTTGACCACCTCTAGTTTCGAGAGGACGCTGGTTCGAACCGCTTCTCCTGCTTTTGTAAAAGAGAGGATTCTGTGGATTAGCTCATCGGGCAATGTGCTGATTCTGTCTTCTTTATCTTCACATATTCTCACACTTTTCTTCTTCTTACAAGACACCGTTCTGATTCTGTCTTGTTTATGTTCACATGTTCTCGCAGTTTTCTTCTTCTTACGGGACGCCATTTTTGCTGATTACTCGCTCTCTTTTTACAAACCCTAACCTAGTAATATTTCAGCCATCTGCTCAATTATATAAGTCCCTTGCACTTGTTTGCTCGTTTTATTAAAAAAAAATTATATAATTTAACTGTTTACAATTAAGTCAAGGCCCCAAAAGTCAGGTGCAAACAAGTCAAATCTATTATATATATAATAGAGCACCTAGGGGTTGGGTGAGACAATTTATTGAATGTCAAATTATAATTATGCCCTTTAAGTTGTAAAATTACATTTTGACCCCTATCCAATTTATTTCATATTTAATACTCATTAATAGTTAATCTTTATTAAAGTATACTAATAATTTTGTAATTAATAGCT